>BRDA01053150.1:3656-22559 GCA_036984385.1 Crenuchus spilurus | reverse complement strand
TGAAAACACCAGCTTTCACACATTGTGAACATGTCCTGACAATAAACCAACAGAAATGGTCCAAAAAGACTTGGGATACAACATCAGTATCAATATCAATATGACTTTTATCAATAAAAGAAAATATAACCTGGTAAAATTAGCATTTATACCATCGGCAAAGACTTTTAATGTGATTAATACATTTAAAACTGTGGTGAAAATTTCCCAGCACATTACTGCAACATCACTCCCATCCATACTGGACATATACAATAAAAGATGTCTGAGGAAAGCCAGGGACATTCCATCTGACCCCACACACCCCAGCCACTTTGTGTTCCAGCCACTGCCATCTGGGAAGAGGTACCGGACCATTCGAGCCAGAACCACCAGACTTAAGAACAGTTTCTACCCACGAACAGTTAAACTGGTCATTCCTAAATAACTACCAGGACATAACCACACCCAAGACTAAATTCACTACCTCATCTATCTATGCTCCCCATTATCTTTGCACTGTTGTCTTTTGTTGTCTATGTAGCCTGACAGTGTTTTGTTATACCGTACAACCCTGTATTGTATAATGAGAATGAAGTTGAATAGAATTGAATTAAAACAGAGTTAATCAAAACATAAAACTGTGGTTTACCTCCCTGAAAGCAAACTGTCTTAGTGAGGAGACACTAAAGAGTGTTTGCTTCCTTTCACACTGTTATTCAGTGGTCACTGATGTGGTGGTGGTGTGTGAGTGTGTGGTGTGTTGGTACCCTGCTCCACTTTATTAGACCTGCCTATGTTGTTGGTCGAGTTTGTGTTGATCATCCTCTAGTCCTTCATCAGGGACCACAGAATACTGCCCACAGGACACTGTCTGATGGACTATTCTCAGTCCAGCAGTGACACTGAGGAGCAAAACACACACTAACACCACCACCACATCAGTATCACTGTAGAGCTGAGAGTGATCCATTCTGTCGTGGCCCTGTGTGGGTCCTGATCATCATCATCAGGGTGAAAGGGGGGTTAACACAGTAACCTATGCAGGAAAACTACACTGTAATTGTAATACACAGTACCTCTATATGCCAAGTGGAGCTAGTAAAATTGACAATAAGTGTAGAAACGAGGTGGTTGTAATGTTATAGCTGATTGATGGATACTGAGATATTTGCAAAGTTGTTATGACAGCAGCAGGAAGGAGGAAATTTCCATATCCTTATAAAATAGAACATCAAAAATAAATAAAATGACATTTTAACCCCAAATATTCATTTGTTCCTGAAAAGTAGACAACAAGTTGCCTGGAGGCATCTTACCGATATCTGCATGAACAGCAGCAAATTAAAAAAAGAAAAATGATAACGCAAACACTCAATTCACCACACAGTGAATAATCGATATATAAAACCGAGATCCGATGCTAAAGCACCTCCAGTTGTTGTTGGCTTTAATTGCAGATGGGGTATGAGTAGTGCGCTGTGGGCCGACAATTGATAGTAGCCATTAGCAAATGATTAGGCCGACAGTGATAAACTATATTTCATTGATTTGTCCCGGCTACATTTCCGACTTCTGCTAAAGGGAATGAATAAATTCACCTCTGCATCTGTAATGCATGACTTTATATTCATAATTTCCAACAGAGGAGCCCGGGGCTCTGGCGGCTCTCGGTCATGTGTGGATGGAGCTGGCAGCTCGTCAATGCCGTACACTCTGAGCGCGCCACGGTTTGTGCCAAATCTTAAATGGCTGTTTTTCATTCAAATATGGGCGAGCTCACTCTGAGGGATCTGTAATGCCAGTGGGAGTGTGCGAGTCAGAGTGAGCGAGAACAAAATTGAACTCACGTCACACACACAGGCTCGAGATTAGACTTAGAAAGCTCGTTTTGAGGTGGCAAGCAAATAATTTCTCCACTATATCAAATAATTGCACATAATATTGCTACCTCAGACAATGATGCTTTTGCTAATATGTTTATTTGAAAGGTCTTCATGGCTGGTAATGTGTCAGACTCCTCTGTGCACTCCCAGTGCACATAATTTCAAGGTAATACTCGGGGCTTCGCACACTGCAATGACACAATTTATAAAGTCATTTATCTTGTGATTGCATCAGTGAGAAGTAACTGTAGAAATAATAGCCTCCTTCTTTTTAAAGTCAAGCCATTTATTTTCGGCCAGAGTGAATTCTTACTGGCCCATGGCTTCTCAAGTATTTCTTGCAAGAATGTCAACAAGAGACATATGGAAGCTTGCAATCAAACAGATATGACCTTAGAGGTTAGCATCTGAAACCTAATTTTGGAGCTCGCAGTACTGACCTCTGAACTGTGGCATTCCAAACCAGCTGGCTAAGCTTTAGATTCATTTATCTGTTCGGCTCATGAGGGGATATTTTACCAAAAGCATTAACTCTCTGGACTCACTATATTACATACAAGCTATAACATTTACTTATGTAACTTTTTCAATAACGTGTACTTGTAAGAGTAACTTTACATAAACTATCACCCATAATCAATCTTTTAATCAAATAAAAATCATTAAATCTGCAAAAGTATTCAGCCCCTGTACTCTGATACCTCTAAACAACATCCAGTGCAATCAATTACCTTCAGAAGTCACTTAATGAGTTAATAGAGTCCAGCTGTGTGTAGTTTAGTCTCAGTATAAATACACCTGTTCTGTGAAGGCCTCAGTGGTTTGTTAGAGAACACTAGTGAACAAACAGCATCATGAAGACCAAGGAGCTCAGCAGACAGGTCAGAGATAAAGTTGTGGAGAAGTTTAAAGCAGGGTTAGGTTATAAAAACACATCCCAAGCTTTGAGCATCCCAAGGAGCAGCACTGTTCAGTCCATCATCCAGAAATGGAAAAAGTATTCTACAACCGCAAACCTACCAAGACATGGCCGTCCACCTAAACTGACAGATCCAGCAAGGAGAGCACTGGTCAGAGAAGCAGCCAAGAGGCTCATGGTCACTCTGGAGGAGCTGCAGAAATCCACAGCTCAGGTGGGAGCTGTTAGTCACACCCTATATAATTATGGTTGCTTATCACTGGTCAGAAAACCAATCAGTGTTGCTAATTTAAATAACTACTGTTGTTCTTGTCACTGTTTGCAGAAGTTTTCCAGCTGTTGTTGACCCCAGCCACACTGTATTCAAGCTGTTTTTCTTTAACAGCTGGTTTCTTTCTGCACCCTTGTGGAGAAACTTCAGCCTTGCTAAAGACATTATAAATAGAGGGAAGGAGCTGCTAGTCATCGAAAGATGTGAAAACCACGTATCTCTAAAATGGTAACTTTAACTTTACAGGAGAAGACAAAACATTTTAATACAAGTTAATGTAAAGATAGATTTTTTTTCCCAGAGATTTTTGAGGCATAGTTGTTGGCCCAATGTTCACACCATAAAGGATGTGGTGGTGGTGGACATACATGGTTTTCATAGGAATACAATTCTTCATTTATTTCATGCAGAAATTGAACAGATGACTTCATAGACATTTTGATTTAGTTTCAGTTTATCTTGTGTTTCAGGCATATGTAATATTGTAATATTTGTTATTGCTTAATGGTCAGTTATATTGATGAGATCTGGTTATTGTTTTTTATTTCAAAACTGAACTTCATTTTATAACTGTTGGGCACGTGTTTGTTCTGTTATGTCCTGAGTGGTATTTTCACTAGATACTTTCTAGATTGGTGCAGTATTTACTGCTATGAATCAAAGCCCACCACGTCCTCTAAAATTAGCCAGCTATAAGCTGATTCCACTGTAGCTAAGGCAGTAAAATACTGTATGTGTGAGGGTGTGTCCCAAAAATCACTCATTGGAACTTTACACAATACACTACTGAAGGCACCTCACATGGTGGTTTTTACATACAGCAGTATACTGATTGGGACACGGACAGATATTATTGGATGTTTCATAGTGCTTTCTGACAATTTGAGCACATTATATATTATACATTATAAGTGAGTCTTTCTCAGAGCTGTAATTACCCATCATTGCTATTTTTTGGGGGAGGCACGATGGCTTAGTGGTTAGCACATTCGCCTCTCGGCACTGAGGTCTTGGGTTCAAGTTCACATCTGAGCGGAGTTTCCATGTTCTCCCCGTGTCTGCATGGGTTTCCTCCGGGGACTCCGGTTTCCTCCCACAGTCCAAAAACATGGAGATCAAGTGAATTGGATACTCTAAAGTTACCCTGGTGTGTGTATGAGTGTGAATGTCTGTGTATGAATATATGTACAGTATGTATGCCCAGATATGGTTGGCACTCTGTCCTGAATGATCCCTCTAGTGCTTGATGCAGTCCTCCAGGTGGACGGTCGCTTCCGGTTGAGAGTACTTCCGGTTGAGAGTACTTCCGGTTGAGAGTAATTCCGGTTGAGAGTAATTCCGGTTGAGAGTACGCTGTGCGCGACTGGCTGCCGCTTCTCGCCGGAGTGTGTTTAAATGATGTGTGTCAATTGTAAAGCGTCCTTGGGTGTCTAGAAAGGCGCTAAATAAGTGTAATGTGTATGTATGTATTTTTTGTGCTCTCATTCCTGATCTCAAGTTCAAAACTAATGAAAGATAATTCCACAAACCAAAAACAAGACACTGAAGCTGGTGGCTGGAATATATTTTTGAACAGGCATCTAAACACAAGCCTTAACAAAGAATAACAGAAGACTCAGTGCTTACCAACACACAACAAAGCATACAATACAAAAGTTATGTGATTTGCTGCCAAAACACACTTTCAGATTTGCACTTGAAGTTGGAACAAGATCCTGGGGTGGATTTTTACTTTCTGGACCTGGATTACCTACCACTATTGTGCTTTGACAGTTTGCTGTTTGATAACCTTATACTTCACACTTTTTCTCTTATATTCTCTTACACTTTACTGTAATGATCAAAAGGGCACATGGAACATAAGCTCATCATGATATTTGATAAAACCTATTTAGTTGTCATCATGAGCTATGGTTGGTTTCACGTAGCCTTTTAAACAGTACCATACAGAAAAGTGTTACCCTTATTCATTGTAAAAGGAAAGAGTTCTGTGGTGAACTGACTACTAAACCAATTGGATGATGATGATGATGATGATGATGATGATGATAGTTGAAGGTGATATATTTATAGGTTTTGCATGGACTTTCTGATCTTCTGAATGTGTGAGAGTGTGTCATTTTCCCCCCAAGCACTGGATCTATTGCTCATTTCCCACCAGACTTCTGGACTACATCACTCAGTGATCAATTACAGATTGCCCACTGTTTGATCTGGGTTAAATGTGAGAGAGTTCACAGAGGGGAAAAGTTTTTTTTTCCACTATTACAATCCAGCATTTGCCATTTATGTACTTATATAATGAGTCATTTAATTTATTCATTATTATGAGACTTGGACTGATGTCTTGCCTTGTATGCATTTAATCATCCATCCACCCATCCATCTATCAACATAAAAACCAGGTACCACTCCACACTGCTGTATATCTGTGCAGGGAACATAAAACAGCATCCGCAAAAAAATGCATTCTGATTTGCATTCAGTTACCTTTCTGTGCAGAATAAGGGTAGTTGATTAAATAAGGATGGTGTTGTATGACTTGTCTATATGCACACCTCTGAAAAAGCTTCTTCACTTCTGGTATCAGACAGTCATTGGTCACAAAGGCAGCAAGACAAATAAAAGGGGCCGGATAAGCATCCCTTATCCATTATAGGATAACCTTTACAAAGAACATCAGCCTTATCTAATACCCCCCCTGCTCCCTAACAAACCTGCAGAGAGTTGCTGATGCACAGAAAACAGCAACACAAGGAAAGAAAAAGAAATGAGAGAGAGAGAGAGAGAGGGAGGGAGGGAGGGAGAAACGTCACCTCATTATTTCCCAGACTGGGAGAGGAAGGTTGTGAGACAATGCTCTCACTATTCACAGCACTGCCACAAACTCAAAGAAGGCCAGAGAGGGCTCACCAGAGCAACTCAGAGGCTTAGCTAGACTGTGTGTATGTGTGTGTTTGTTTTCAGACATTTTCAGGACAAAATGGCCTGATTTTTCTTTATACAGGGAATTTTATAAAAAAACTACATCTTTTAAACTTAGAGGTAGTAGTAGCAGTTATTATTGTGTAGTGGGTAATAATGGTGTCTCTCACATGGCAGGATGGAGTTCAGACTTGGGCAAGACTCCTAATGCTACATATAGAAGTAGAGGTCAGTAATCCAGGTCCAGAAAGTAAAAATCCAACCCAGGATTTTGCTCCTACTTCACGTGTGCCTCTGCTGCAGCATATCTGTACGGGAAACAACAAGGAAGTTGAAACAAAATCCTGGGTTGGATTTTTATTTTCTGGACCTGGATTACCAACCTCTCTCTCTCTCTCTTTCTCTCTCTCTCTTTCTCTCTCTCTCTCCAATTTTCTTTGGAGGTGTTGGCATGGAAGAAAAACTTTTGGTTCCCTAAAAACCTTTAGAGTTGACTTCCCAGGGTTCCACACACAAATGCCTTCTTTCATAGCAACTGTGTAGCTAGGTTGGACAAACCTTGACAAATATTGGTTAAAATTCCTCTCAGCTATTTTCAATTTTAATTTGCTACAAATCATTAAATTTGTAGGTTAAATGCTATGTTACCTCCTTATAATATTGGTACTTTAGTAAAGGCAGTGGTTAGATATAGAACTATCACTCTTATAGAACACTTAAATGCTTGATGTATATGATGAAAACACGTTTAATTTAGTTTAAAGAACCTCTCAGTGGTTCTGCATAGCAGTAATGTTTTTTCCACTATTGGTAAATGTCAAAAATCCTTTGTTCAGTATGAACAATGAGAGAGGTTGAACTATGTTCTTGTACAGGGTGTCTCATTTGCTTCTTTCACCAAACGACTGTTATTAACCTTAATACTAAAGAATATATGTGTCAGACATGAGATGGGGAACCAGGGCTGTGGAATGACAAGACAGGTGCAGACATGACGGGGACAAGACAAAGCACATGGACGACGTAAACAAAGACAGAAACAGGGCTGTGACAGACTATGACAGCAAAATTTAAATATAATATACTTAAAAAAGACTGATAGGCGTGATTACAGTGTGGGCAGATTGGTGTTAATTTCCGACGATTGATATTGATATGTGGCTGCTGGAGTAGAGGCCGGCGCCCATCCAGCCATCTCCATCACTTGCCTGCCACTGCAGTGAGACATTAAAGCCCTGTGGACCCAACATGGGATGCTGGTTATTTCACCCTGAGAAGTGTGCAGTGTTAAATGTTTTAGTACACTGTACAGGAGGAGAGTTCATGGTGTGAATGTACCGGATATTGAACTCTATTATAAAGATGCAACGGAAAAAGAAAGCTGCCAGAAAAGCACGTCTCCATGCAGACCACACCACCACCTGCTCAGGAGAAAACTGAATGCTGGACATTTTTAGCACATGTTATAACATCAGTCATTGACACAGACTGAGGGGTATTTAACCCAGATTATATCAGCAGATCTTTATTAGTATTAGTTATTTGTGGTTGTTTGGTACCTTACGGGTCACCCTGTCATTAAAACCGCAGATTACCATCTGCTAATGTTAGCTTAAATATGCAAGAATAAATACACCGTTTATTTGAACAGTATGAATTTTTTAGGTTTATAAAATTAAACCTGAAACTAATAATATGCCATAAATTTACATATAAAATCTCACTAAAATACAATTTGTATGAATGAGATTTTTGTGAACATTCTGTCAACTAGTGTAGCTACAAACAAACGTACATTTGTGGGCGGAGCATGAACTGGTTTAATGACTGGTTTACATACAAGTTTCCTTACTGAATCAAATGAGGTGGTTCAGACGTAGTTCATCTGTGGTTCTAAAACCCATCTTTATATGTCCTGGCAGTGTATAAAAACAGTCATGTGTGTTTGTTTGGGTAGCACTGGGTGGGGGGGGAGGCGTGCGGGAGGGAGTGTGTGAAGGAGAGGCTCTGCCGCCCACAGGATGCTGCGGAGGGAGGGGCCCTGCTGAGCACTGAGACAGGAGCTGTCAATCAAGCGCTCATTAGGCTGCTCCAGGAAAGGCACAGGGGCCCTCATATAACAAATAAGAGCAGGACAGGCCACTGCCAAAGCCCAGCCTGAGTGATGTGTGTGTGAATTGACATGACACGCGTTCACTGTCTCTACCCACAGTTCATTTCACCCCAGGCCCAGTCCACCAAAAAATTCATATGGATTTTTTTCCCCATGCATTTAATTTGAAATGGAAATGAAGCTGAAATGTGTAAACGCCAACCAGCTCTGCTGGATCTGAGGTGCAATTTCAAGGGCCAAAGTTCAGTGTTTGGATGTGGTTAGATTTTCTCCCCAGGATACAGATGATTAGAGGGAGTGAGGCAGCATAGCTAAATATTAAAGGCTTCATTTTCATTTTGAAGATGTAAACCCAGCCCATTTTAAATGGTTATTTTTTGTGATGTCACAGCCACCAATGCATTTACATATATTCATCTATTCAGGTTACAGCATTATAGTCATTTCCAGCCACCCACACTGAAGTCATTTGAATGTACAACCTGGGCTGCTTTTTGTATGAGGCACAAAAGTGGGTAACCAATCAAAACAGAGGTCATTTACATAAGTCAGTCTTAATAGCACATCATAATGGAACAGCATGTTTAAGGCATAAAGAGAGGTTGGAAAATGGTAATGGACAAAATGAATTATGATGTCTTCAACATAAAACCACATATGTGTCATAAGTGGACCACAAGATATAATTAAATTGCAAGGCAAAGACTCTTAAAGCATATAAATGAGTTTCTTATATTAAAATATGATCATTATTTTTGTTTTGACTGTCATTTCAGAAGAAAATAAGGAATATAAGATTTGCCCATGATGCATTTCAAAGTGGCGGTGGCCCTTCTTCACTGTCTGTTTGTAATCAAGTGTAATATCCAGTGCATACCCACCTGTCTGGAAAAGAATAATGCTTGCTAAAGCGGGGTCCTGCTCTGCTACAGCTGGGAACACATTCACCGCTGGTCAATCGCTTTGCCACTCGACCTCGCCAGTTCGTGTTTTGATTACGAGGTAACTCCATCATGCATAATTCATTAGTTACTGCCTGTCATTAATTCATCATGGCCAGATGTATTATTCAGTCTTGGATTACGCATCTTTAAAAGGGGCTTAGGAAGTTATGGGGGCAAGCCATTTTTGTTTCATGTGACAGGCTTCTTAATCACAATAATGAATCGGAAGATATTTGGCAGAAACTGGTGGGGTAAACAAACACTCTGGTTAGTCTCAAAGCCCTTGCTTGCCTACACTGAGGCCTTCTAACTTTCATTTATTTACCTCCACGTTTATGTGTTCATTAATTGAAGGCCCATTTTGAATGCTTGCCTAATGATAGGTTATGAGTTTGGAGTGTAATTACGAAACCTTAACAGTGTAATTGAAAAAGCCAATTAGACAGTGCAAATTGACAAACAGTTGTTTTTTCACGTGTAATTATGGCGTGCTGCACGAGCCTTCATGTTGCACAATGAAACTTGATAGTAATTTAAATACTACCACATTAAAAGTACACGTGTCTGTGGATTGCGTCCATATTTCAGCTTGGCCCAGATGCAGATCCTACATGGAAAATGGAAGCAAAAGTAGTTCATTAAGTATCTGAGCAGTTTGCAACAGCTTGTGTCCACACATTGCTCGCTCAAGTAGTTGACATATCATCAATCTTTATAGAATAGCTAAAGGTGAGTCTAATGAGCTGTCAGTCTGTCTACTCATAGCCACCCACATTTACAATACACAAGAATAAAATAGCTGCATTCAGGCTGCAGTAGGTTTTCAATGCAAATGTTCAGCCGGATATTTGTCAGACGGGTATCCGGTACAGATAAAGCATTTCTGATGAGTATGAGCATTAAACGAGTAAAACTTGTCAATATCAGTGCTTTTGCTGAAGGAAAATCCTCATTGGGTAACTGACTGTCTTCACAATCTGTGATTGGCCAGTTACACAGACGCAGGCAGTGTCTGACTGATCTTGATCTCTAAGCTAGCCCATGTATGTCTATTCAGTACTCCTTAGGTTTTCTTCAGCTCTCCTCTATTTCAGTTTGCTTGATATTTAAAGTTACTTGGTTAACTGGTTTCGCAACGTACGCAGTGCATTTGACAAGACAGAGAGGTAGTGGTAAGGATCTGGTCTTGTGACCAGAAGGTTGCTGGTTCGATCCCCAGACAGGACATGACTGAAGTGCCCTTGAGCAAGGCACCTAACCCCCTGACTGCTCCCCGGGCGCCGGTGGATAAGGGCTGCCCAGTGCTTCGGGCACAAATTCTCACAGCCTAGTGTGTTCACTACTTTGTGTGTGTTTCACTGCACGAATGGGTTAAATGTGGAGGTCAAATTCCGTTGTGTGAAAAATCACATTGGCTAAATTGGTTGTTCTTAATCTGATCAATCCATATCAATTTCAGACTTAAAATAATGTACCGATTTAAGCCCAACCCACTTTCGTTAAACCATGCCCAATTCTGGTTTAGGCCCCGCCCACTGCGAGTACAGATACAGATAATTTAGATGATTGAACAGATGTAGATACAGATACTCGCTCATCCCTACTTAAAACTGCACCAAATACACGTCGGTTGTTTACACAGTCTCACTGTAGTTTACTGAGCTATCATTTGCTTTGCCTGAGTTCTGGCCTATTCACGCTGGTTGAGAAGAACATGCTCTACTGGCTACTTCACTAGCAGCAGGCATTAATGGCTTTTACTGTCTACAGTTTTTATCATCAAATCCTTCCCCAGATTGCGCTCTGGGGAAAGAAACGGCAGAAAAGCGCCCAGCACGGGAAATCCGTTACATTATTGACGCTGGAGCTTAAACAGAAATCTATGCTCACTATACTGTCTCATTGTCTTGACAGTTGTGACAAATTACTCTTTCCTGGAGAGACAACGAGAATCTCTCTGAAAAAAAGTGCAAGTACATTAGCCAGTCTCAGGAAAACACGGTCCTTTTTTACTGTCATTTTTGCGAAAGACTCAGAGGAAGTGGGTGAAGAATGCGTCCAAAGATGAGGATGCTGCTTGCAAATGAGAGCTGAAGCCTTGTCCTTCTGCAGCGCTTGACAGTTGCAAACAATAACTCCTTCGAGATTGTGGCTCCGAGCCTGAAGTTTCTTAACACACCTGAAAACAGCGCTGGCTGAGGCGGCTGTCTCATAAATGTTGCAGAGCAGTGCTCTCTCAAATCTGTGGAAACACATCCATTAAGTGTGACCTTTGTAAAAATCCAGCACTGGCGAGGAGCAGCCTTTTATCATCCTTATAAAGCAGCGCGATGGGCTGTAGAAGCGTCCTCAAATACCAGCCTTGGCGAAATAATTGAGCGGGGCTTTTCATAACCTCACCGCCAGCTGTGGAGGTGAAAGATTTGAAAAACTGAGTTTGGAAATGAGACTTTTTTCCCCCTACATTGAAAAGCAAGATACGGACATAAGTGACATAAATCGGTGACCCTGAGTTCTCCCCCTTTGCTGGTGATGGTGGAGTCTCTAAGGCTGGGTAAATGTGGCCATTTTTCAATCTCTGTACCTGCACACAGCGAGTGCACTTTGCGCCATTCACAGAGCTGGTCGAGTGCACTCTGAAAACGCACAGCTCTGCCACTGAAAAGCAGCCGGAGACTCACCTTCTGACACTTTAAAGATGGCGGCGAAGTCACGCGTTAGACCTGTGGGTACAGGATTCGAGAATGAGTGATTTCTAAAGATAAGCAGGCTGTTCATCTGAACATTCCTTTCCTTTATACAGCTTCAAGCCATCGGTGACCACCTACACTGACCTTTGCTCTCTCCCCTTTCACCTCTCACCTGGAACCCTAACAACCTGGTTACGTTCACGTCAATTAAATGCCTAATCACTGGCAAACAGAGTGTCAGCTATTGAGCACATGATCCATATTAGCGACTGATTAGCCATCAGTGTTTTGTAGACGTTGGTCCGGCCTTTAAAAAAGCCAGCCTCAGGCCACGGCTCTGACCACTCCCTCATCTCATATCACAGGTAATTGCGGTATTTAATCTTCAGTCCACATGTCTTGTCTTATTAGGTGGACACACATCCACCTGAGATTTTTTACATCTCTCACTTCTTTCTGGCACTTTCTTTTGCCTTAGCGCACAGCGATGCTTGCCCAATCAGAGTTGCCACTGTTTATTGTGATAAGTCGCCCTAATGAACAAATGACCTGCCACCTGGAGCACTTAGAGCATGGTGTTAAACTCTGGTTATAAAAACCTCTTCCAGCTCCATTGATTTACTGCCAGCGTTTGATTGTACCCCAGGGGCAGGAGGCCTGCGAGGGCCGGCAGAGCTCTTACTGTTTTACAGTCCATATTACACCAAACAAATAAATCTCCTAGCCATTAATTCACTCTCGCTCTCACTCTCCCTGCCCACTGATAATGGTATAGAAGAGAAATCAGGCGCAGATTCATATTGGTTTGGCCGCTGAGCTCGATTCGCCATGTCTGACCGTGCCCTCTCTCACACCGTATTAGCCAGCGCAGACAACTTCTGCTTCCCTCTGAAGATTTCATTAGCACTCCGCTGAGCACATAAGGAAACAATTTGAGACAGAGCTCTCCTGTTTAGCGCGAGCGACGGTCATTATTTTCGAAATCCTGCAAGGCGTTTTTACGAGGCCCCCGCGGCGGCTAACTGGATTCGTCCTCGACATTTAGGGAGACGTCCCACCCCGTCCTTAACATAACCAAATCCAGAAGAGCAGGGGCCTCCAGTCAGCTGACTTTTACAAGGGCCAGGACAACAAAACCACAGACAAGACAGTGCCGATTATAGCACTAACAAGCTTACCTCAGGAGCTTTAGGGGCTGAGCTCATGGAGCATTTTTACTGTATAAACCTGCTGAACTTCCACTGTGTGTTTTGGTTAACCCCTTGAACCCTACCATCGTAAATGTAATGCACAGAGTAAAACATATCACAACAAATCAATTACTGCCAAAAAGTGGGGATGCTGAACGATAAGACTGAAAATATTTAAACATATGAATCAAGTACATTTGTGACTTTGTTTAGTGAATGTTTATCATTCTTAAGGCTAACCACTCAGACAGATGCATGCATGACTGTAGGCACAAAGCAAAATGTGGCTCTAATATGGCAAAAAAAAATGCATGTTTGGATCCCTTTAAAAAAAATTTAACTCCTTAAATTCCCAGATTTTCTACTCTAATGCTTATTATTCTGTAACTACATGGACCTCAATGCAAATCAGTTGAGTTAAGCTATAGAAGTACGTTTTAAAGTTCTGAACTTGTCAACAGGATCGCGACCATTTAAGGGGTTAAACTATTTTAAATGATATGTGCAAGTCTGAAGAACCTTTTTAAAATGTAAAATCTCCATACATTGTAAAGGTTCTAGACCAGGGGTGTCAAACTCCAGTCAAGTAGGGCCGGTGTCTAGCACAGTTTGTTGATTTCTCTGCTCTGACACTACAATTAAACCTGGTCATTACCTGCTGAGCTGAATCAGGAGTGTTTGATCAGTAAGATCACCAAACTCTGCATGACTCGAGCTCTCAGGGGCTGGAGTTTGACACCCCTGTTCTAGATCAAGTAATTAGTGACTGTGGATTGCAAAACAACACTATTATTATCTGATTTCTATTCGTCTTCTGCTTTTTTCTTATTTTTCTCCAGGATTTTTCTCTGATGTTTCATCCCGTAGTTTTTAACAAATCAACACCAAACCAGTCCCTAATGGGAATGATGGCTTTCTATACAGATTTTTCATAGACAGTGATTGGTGTACAAAAGTTATTGAGCTCACTTTATTGCTTTGATAAAAATGCACCTACTAACACTCAGGTTACCACATTGTAATAATTACATCTATAGCGGCAACCTGGAAGACTCTAGTAATCTCCTAGCAAAACCTTAGCAACCATTCAGGGAACCATAACAACTACCTATGTACATTTTAGCACCTGCTTGAAAGACCATAGTAATCACCTATCAACACCTTAGCAACACCCAGGAAACCATAGCAACCACCTCAGTACATCATAGCACACACCTGGAAGACCCTAATCATCATCTAGCAACACCTTAGCAACCACTCAGGAAACCATAGCAACCACCTAAGTACATCATAGAACCCACCTGGAAGACCCTAATCATCACCTAGCAACACCTTAGCAATCACTCAGGAAACTACAGCAAACCATACAGACACATATTAACAACCACCTAGCAATGCCTTGCAACCACATGGGGCTGTGCAATCTCTCTGCATTTTGTTCAGGAAATACATTAATCTACTTATTGTTTCTGAGAATTATACATCGACGTCAAGAACCATTTAGGAACCTTTTATAAGAGTATACTATAAATTATTCAGTCAGAAGTACTGTGAAACTAAAATGAAAGCATGAGTGAGGAATTGATGTGTGGACTCACATACAGATCCTTAGAGTTTAAAGGAATAATGACATTCCTTTGTGCATTTCAGCATTGCCAATTTCACACCATTTTACCAAAAACACCTTTAAGTTAATTCAGGAATAAAGTTTCCCTAATTGCTCAGAGGAATTGCTCAAGGCTTTTACGCAGTCCATGCTGCAGGAGCAGTAATTAATTCTGGTTAACAGTGTAATCAAATGACATTGAACAGCAACAGATTAAACAAAGCAATTGTATTCCTGAAGTAATCAAGTGTTCCTTCTGCTTTGAAGTGCTACCTACCAGTGGTGTCTCTAGAATAGAAAGTCAGGTGAGGCACAATAAATTCTGTGGGCAGCATCCCACTCAAACTTACTGCCTCAATTAACTCAACCACAAATGGACCTCATCAATGAAATTCCAAAAAGCATAATCCTGAATTCTGCCGAATTCAGCACCCCTGCTGTGGGATGCATTCCCTGTCAGGAGACTTACTTACTGGTGGTATTCTGTTGCCTTTACTTTGGTGTTTGTGACCTAAAGAACTTAAAACAATCCATTCCAGTCATGAATAAAGTAAATAAACCTTTTACTGAGATAAGATGTCTGTGCGTTATCTAACTGTTAACTTTGATTAAATTGTTGATGTGTTTCATCGCTAGCAGTGAATAACAGTAACTGTGATGTTTTTGAGTTTCAAGCTTGCTAGCAATGCTGATACTGTAAATGATATTCACATAAGCTCACATATGCAAATCTTTCATTTTTTATTGGATGATCCCAGCATGGGGGCAGGCAGCGTAAGCGTGCCCCGCAGCTCATTATTGAAAGCATGTTGCATATGCACAGTGTTTTATACTGCTCACTTGCTTAAAATGCCCCATACACACTGCCTAAATGAAGACTGCTGAAAGTACTAACCTTACGCAACATGTACAGGAATATTTTAAATGTACTGGCAACTACTGCCATTTTTATAAGTCAAATACACAACAATGTTATAAAATAATATTTAAATAAAATACATTTAAACAAATGTATTGATTATGTCACACACTGCTCCACAACAACATCTGGTCCATCCCTAATGTAGAGATGTTGCTGCTACCCACCAAAAATGGTTCTTTGGAGTGATGCCAGAGAAGAACAACATCTTCTCTCCTTGAGAACTTTTCAGTGGATGATTTTTGGAATGAGAGCAGTTGAAAACGCTCAAAAGGTTCTTCTCTAGAATCACTCCTTAGAACCATTCCATCTCAGTAACATATGAAAAGAGAAATAAGAACTCAGAGCTGTGTCTGCTGCTCGCCAGTCTCATAGATAAGAGTTAACTGCAATTTGCCACTGCTGTACACATGCTGTCATCTTCCTGTCCTCAGAGGGTGATGTCATCCTCAGAAGCAATGCCATGGGGAAGAACTCAAGGCTCCAGAGCTCACAGAGGCTACAAATTAGAAGGCCAGGAAAGGAAACCACAGACCTGTGATGTCAGCTTGGGTTTGAAATGCAAAAAGTCGAGATGTCTTCATCCCAACAGGACTTCAGCAGAGGTTGTTTTTAATATGATTATATATTTTTTTCATGTTTGCGTTACTGGTCCCAGCATGGCATTTTTTTTTCTTTTTCGGAGAGGCTTTGAAGCTTACTGTTCTATGAAGCTAACAGACTGCCCAGGAGGTGTGTGTGTGTGTATGTGTGTGTGGAGCTTTGCACCTGTTCCTGCAGCTCTGTTCAGTGATGATGCTCACTAAGCCAAACAGCATGACCATAATGAAGTGAAGCTGCAACTCGCATTGGCAGATACATTCATTTACTGCCATTTAGCATTTCACACCCTCGAATGGCACGGACAGTTCACAACAGCGTTAGAAAACAGTGCATGGCAGAAGACACGTTCTGGCACTCTTCATTGCTTTCAAGGGGAAACATCTTGCTATGTTCCACCAAACAGCAAACCCAGTGTTGTTCTACCACATTTTCTTCATATGACACATTCACTTATGGACAAGAAACATTTGTATTGCTGTAAGTGCTAAACCAGCTGCAAATGCCTCGGCCAGATTGAATGACTTACGATGCCAAGCTAAAAGGAGTAATGAGATCCAAATTTATTTGTCATTGGTGGTTTTAGCTACTTCGGTTGCATCAAAAGGCACATCTCATTAAAGCCAGGCTCTCATAAAAAAACTCATTTACACTTGGATGCCTCACCTAACCCTTAGACTCTGAATGAGGCTCGTCATGATTATAATCAGGTAAATGGACCTGTTACTGTATTTTTTTTTTTTTACGTTTTGTTTTTAGTCAGTTTTTAGTGTTTGTTATTTAACATGAATTCTGATTTTATTTTAGCTCCCCTAATATATCTGTCCACTGAAAAAATCCCACTTAACCTTTACAACACAAGTCCCAGATGCTTTTACAAAGCGCTCATGACTCTTTGTTTGAAGCACTGACTCATTTCTTAATCATAAAATATATTTCTGTGATCAAAATAATAACACACATGTGACCAAGTGTCAATCAAGTTGCATACAGATTGAGACTAGTGTTCTGTAGTTAAGCTCCTCTGGAAAGGACAGATTTTCTTCTGTTTGATCTGTGTAGCTATTCATAAGTATCACTCTAAACCCTTAATGAGAACATTGTGATATGAACAGGGTGACCAGACATGATATGGTCCAGTATGGGACACAGAGATCAGGAGAATGTTGGAGGTTATACCAATATGCTAAGTACATTAGACTACATCTTTTTCATCTGGGACCTTTCTTTCCAATGGAGGAGATGCCATACACATAACTGACTGAACTCCATCATGTTTAAGGATTTATCATTTCTTTAAAAGTGCTCAGACGGTTTGAGGATAGAGTAGGCTTCCCAAACACATACATCCCAAGAGAAAGACTGTGAATGACAAAGGTGTCTGTTACTCTTTCTCTGCATCCACCTAGTCATTTGATGATTGTAATTAATGTACTGCTGCCAGAGGATGCTATAAGCTAGCATTGGTACACAATTTCAGTTTTTGGGTGTTGTTCGGGATCCAAGAAGATCTAGTAAGAACCAGGGATGTCTCTACATTAGGGGCAGGTGGGGCCCGACCCACCAGCTGTTGCTATGGAGCAGTGTGTAACAATCAATAATTTTGTTTATTCATTCATTCATTCATTATCACACCCGCTTAATCCTTATCAGGGTCGCGGTTAGTCCCCTACCCCCTCACTGGGCGCAGGGCAGGGCATTACACCATTCAACTAAGCCCAGGACAGGGCGCCAGTCCATCGCTGGGTGACACACACACACATGGACAATTTTATGGACAAACCTGACCTCCATGCTTTTGGACTGTGGGAGGAAACCGGAGACCCCGGAGGAAACCCACGCAGACACGGGGAGAACATGGAAACTCCGCTCAGATGGGGAATCGAACCCAAGACCCCAGCGCTGAGAGGCGAACGTGCTAACCACTAAGCCACCGTGCCGCCAATTTTGTTTACATTTATTTTATTTAAATATTATTTTTTTAACATTGTCGAGTATTTGACTTATGAAAATAACAAAAGTTCCAAATACATTTAAAATATTCCTGTGCGTGTTGCGTAAGGTCAGTACTTTCAGCAGTCTTCATTTAGTTAGTGAGTATGGGGCCGGCCTATCAGCATCCAATTAAGCAAGTGAGCAGTAGAAAACACTGTGTGCTTGTGCAACACTCTTTCAATAATGAGCTGTGGGGCACTCTAATGCTGGCCCCATGCTGGGAGCAGCCAATAAAAGATGAAATATTTGCATACGTGAGCTTATGTGAATATCGTTTACAATATCAGTGTTGCTACGCAGCTTGCCACTCAAAAACAGTCATCTGTTAGCTACTGCTAGCAAAGCCATATAATGAATCACATCGACAATTTAATCAAAGTTAACAGTTATATAACACACAGACAGTCATCTTACCTCAGTAAAAAGGTTTATTTCCTTTATTTGTGACTGGGATGGATTGTATTTAAGTTCCTTTGGTCACAAAAATTAAAGGAAAGGCAAAGGAATACCTAAGTAAGTCTCTGGACAGAGGATGCATCTCACGGCGTGGGGTGCCTAATTTGGCACAATGCTGGATTATGCTTTTTGCAATTTAATTGATGAGGTGCATTTGTTGTTAATGTAATTGAGGAAGTAGGTTTGTGTGTAGTTTCACTGATGAGCGGGATGCTGCCCACAGAATTTATTGTGCCCCACATGGCTTTCTATTCTAGAGATGCCACTGGTAAGAACACATATGTGTCTGGGTAACCATCAGTGAATTTGGGCTAAATGTGGTAGACTTTTGTTGCTTGTTGCCAAAACTTGAATATGTAGTAAAATTCAACCAAACTCAACCAAAAAAACTATATATATATATATATATA
>BRDA01053148.1:0-22571 GCA_036984385.1 Crenuchus spilurus | reverse complement strand
TTCAGTTTTTATTCACAATTTGTTTAGTGTCCCAACTTTTTTGGAATCCGGTTTGTATATAACAAATGCATTTTTGACAACATAGTAGAACTGTATGTGTATACTGTTATATAATATTAAAATAAAGCACTGTTGGTGGAAGCTGGCTACAGTGTATACAGTTCAAATATACAGGCATTAAAAAAAATAAAGATAAAATCCCCTCTTTAAATGAGCATCAGAGGATGATAGAATAAAAATCAAGTAATACTAATTATATTTCAAAGAAACAACAAGCAAAATTAAGTGTTACTGCTTTACAGTGATTCATTCCTGCTCTTTTTTTCTGTGTGTGATCACACTACCATATTTACTGCTGTATGTGTTTACTATATACACTTTAAATAACTTCTTGGTAGACATGCTACAGTTTTTATTGGGGGTTTCATTACACTGTGGGCTTTAGACATTAGAATGTTTAGATATTTGTGAAAGAAAATAGCCTAGCTTATTTTGTCGATGCATAGTTTGCTTGCCTAACACAAGAAAGTTAAGGTCGAAGGTCAACATTTTCTCACAGAAAGATGTTTGCAGGCCAGAAAAGCCGCTTGAAAAGTATGCCTAAACATTTACAAATTAACTCTTGTCCATGATGCTGTAAAATTTTGCTTTAAAGGAATTTAAAAGTGTGCTCTTTGAAAGGAAGTAATTTATCAGTCTTTATATGATTTTACACCATGATATTTTTCCTATTTCCTGTGCAGCATTAAATAACCATTTAACATAAGCTCCCCGCACAAAAAAAATTAGTCACCTTGCATGTTTAAGGTGGTAGTAACTTCAGGCTCCGCAGACCCTGAGGTTACTCCTGCAGAGCCGGAAGTAAACACAAATGCTCTAAATCCAAGGCCTGAATATCTCTAGAGCCAAAGAGATTTTCTAAAATAGACAAAATATGAAAAACATGTTTGAATAAATTTACATGAAAAGCTTTTAGTCCTTTGTACCATTGACAATACACACAGAAAACAGCATTCAGTGATAATTTGCTTACATTTACCTCCACCTATGCCAGCATGGGACAGTTGGCTAACTGGACATGTTTGAACGAAAGTGAGGAGGAAGGGCATATTTGTTTGAGTAGAATACCCTTGTACTCTTTTAGTAAATTACACATCTAATGTAGACAATAGAAATGGTTTCCTGTATTTTAGATGTGACGTAACATTGGTTTGCATGGAACATGTGCTTTATCAGTCTTTCTTTACAGTGATCTGAATTACAACAGTCTAGAGGAGTTCCCTGTTGCCATTAAAACCTTGAGGACTCTAAAAGAGTTGTGAGTATATGTGGTATCACCTTTGACCTCTGCTAATCCCAACTTTATTCTCAGCACTGTTTCAGCTTGATGCATACTTCTTATTTTCCAGGGGTTTTCACAACAATAACATTAAGTCCATCCCTGAGCATGCCTTCATTGGAAATCCTTCTCTCTTGACAATGTAAGCCTCTTTCCTGAACTTCACACTCAAGCAAATAAACCGTTAGCGGGGTTGTATTGGCTTTTATAAACAGATTACTCAATGGAACCGTTTCATCATTTTCATATGTGTTACACAGAATGTCTTAAGACACCAAGTTATTTTTACTGTATTGTTCTATGGATTAGTTTGCAGTCCCAATTTTGCATTATGCCCTAATACCTGTTCTTGAGCTGCCCCTATAGAACATAGACACGGAGGAAACAAAATGTTGCTATATACCTGCTTCTTTTTTTTAAAACAGATTCTTCTATGACAACCCCATTCAACTTGTTGGGCAGTCAGCTTTCCAGCACTTGCCAGAGCTCAGAACATTGTGAGTACCTGTAATCACATTTGCATGCAGTCCTGGTTTGTTATCATCATAAATAGTTACAGCATTGTAGTCATATCAGACAGTCATATCAGACAGGGTTCGCTGTACATATAAATATGCAAGCACACCAGTCAGTTGTAGCAGAGTGCAAAATGATTGTTGTGGATAAAGGACACAATTTGACCGATGCCCAAAATGCCATTCTAATAGAATACCGGGTGAAGGGTGATAGCATCTCGGAAACCGCTAACTTTGTGGGATGTTCTAGAACTGCCATCGTGAAAGTGTACAGAAAATGGCATCACAGTGGTGCCCCACAAGCCATTTATCACAGAGGGGAACAACAGCTCCTGCAAGTGGTATAGAGCAGTTGATTGGCACATTGGAACAATTAACCTATATATCAAACATAGGAGCAACAAGGCAAGTGTCCAAGATCAAACTCCAGTGAGCAAACTCTCCAAACCAAGGGTGGTCTATAAGCTCATCATATTCATAATACGTCTCTCTCTCTTTCTGTATTTATTTTGTTTAGGTCTCTAAATGGAGCAGCGGACATCACAAAGTTCCCAGATCTTACAGGAACATACAGTCTAGAGAGGCTGTGAGTCCCCTATGCACATACCCTCACATACACACTATTTGCTTTACTGCCTTTACAAAGCAAAATTAACACACGTTAGGTGGAATTACATATCAAGGATATACACCAATGAGCCAAAACAGTATACATAAAGCACTGTTGGTACTCTGCCACTATAACAGGTCCAACTCACCAAATCATGGACTCTGTTATTAAGTATACTTAAGTATAATAAAAGTTTTTCCCCTAAGTGTACTTTTATTTAGCAAGTACACTGATAAAAATATACAAGTATACTTACTTGGGACTAAATTGGCCCACTTTAAGTTCAAGTGCATAAAAAGTAAACTGGAAGGATACTCTATCATTTTTAGTTTAAAATTGGTATACTTGAAGTACACTTGCATACTTTTTGGCAAGGGGTGGTTTGTGGCACCAATATATTAGCAGCAGTTGTAATGTTCAATAAGTTATAAGGTTGAGCTGCTGCAGATCAGATGTTTCCATCACGTCTCACAAATTCCTGATCAGATTGAGATCTGGGGAATTTGGAGACCAGCGCAACACCTTTTTGTCACATTTTCCATATTAGTCATAAAGAATTTTTTACAGTGTGGCAGTGCTCGTGTGTCTGTTGTAAATGTTTTGGACAGTGGACAGAGGTTAGCATGGGAAGTGACCAGTATTGGGGTAGTCACTCAAAAAAGTAATCCATTACTTTACTTCTATATGTATATAATAAGTATACAAGAAGTTCTATACATGTGATAAAAGGAAACATGTGATGTGTTTGCAGAACAATCCTGTAAATCACCAAATACACTAGTGATTTATATGCAGATCCTCTTCTTTGACGGTTTATTCTTAATGTTCGTTAACCAGTCAGTATAAACAGTTTAAAAACAGCTGTCTCAGCATAACAATTATTTATTATTAAAATATAAAAAATAAAGCTAATATCTTCCCCAGCCAACATATCAACTTCAAGAACTGACTATTCTCATACCATCAGATATATGCCAGATGTTGATGTGCATCTGTCTGGAAAATAATCAGCATTATTTGCTTAATTTGTGAGCAGTCATGTTTTAGCTCATCTGTGTGTATTTACTTTTTGTCTTGTCTTGACCTCTCTCCAATTAGTGCTATCACAGGAGCAAGAATTACATCTCTTCCCAGCACAGTGTGTGAGCAGCTGCCCAACTTGCAGATACTGTGAGTCATCTTGATCCTTATGATTTGTTCACTCTAGACCAGCACTTGTGCATTAAACTTCAGTTTAATGCTCAAAATTGAGTCTTCATATTTTGTCTTCTGAAATAAGGTAAACATTAACAATGTGAGCTTTTTTGTGTGACTTTAAAAATACTGTTTATGGACAGAAGTTTTAGGATACCTGCTCATTCATCGTTTTTTTAAATCCAAGGTATTTACTTTATTCTGCTTTTGATGGAGCTAACTGTTTCTACTGTCCAGTTAAGACAGTATACTAGATTTTGGAGAATTGCTGTAAGGATTTGACTGCATTCCGCAATAAGAATGTTGGTGAGGTCAGGATGTTAGATGATCAACATCCCACCTCATCTCCAAATTATCCCAAATGTTTTGGATTTAGCACCTTCATTTCAGAGACCACAGTTCCACTGCTCCACATATCAGTGCTGTTGGTGTTTATACCTCTCTATCCCACACCTGACAATATTTATCTGCTCCTGAGAGCCCTGTTCTATTGGCAGTTCTACTCTACAGGGAGTTGAGAAGCTGTGTTTTAATTTAAGGATCTGGTCTGGTGACCTGAAGGTCGCCGTTTCAATACCCGGGCAGATCACGACTGAGGTGTCCTTGAGCAAGGCACCTAACCCCATTTGTAAGTCGCTTTGGATAAAAGCGTCTGCTAAGTGCCTCAAATGTAAATGTAAATGTGTGTGCATTTGCACATCTGTCACCTATGAATGTAACTTAAAGTAACTGAATCCATTTATTAGATGAAGTGTCCGCAAACATTTGGACATACAGTATAGTGTATCTACTTACTGATGTAGATAGTTAATTTAGAACAAAGACAAAAGAGACCAAACTTAGAACCCTATATTTACAATTCATTAGCAGTATTTTCCAATTATAATTATATTGCAATACGGCAATGACCAGAAAACCAGGGGTCATGGGGTCAGAGTGGAATCTTAATAATGTTGTAAAGCATGTCTGCCAATAAATTTCTGTCCATAAACTTGTATAGAAAGCGTTCTTCAGTTGGGCTACATGGATTGGGCTGCCACTTATTCCCACAACTAAATTTGTGTAGACTGTGCACTCCGTTCACACTAAGTAAACAAACTATGACACCAGAGTTGAATTACTGAGTACATTTTGATGAGTTGTTCAAGTTATACCTAACCAGATCCATTTCTCTGTCAGATACCTCAACAAACATTTATTCAACATGGCATGTTTTCATTATAGAGATCTCTCCTTCAATCTACTCCAATCCCTGCCCAGTCTCCAAGGCTGTGAAAAGATTCAAAAGATGTGAGTTATAAATAAATGTATTTAATTTTGTATTCAGCTGATATTAAGAGCAACAAGAAAAAATAACAAATGCTTGTTTTTACTGATTAGTGATCTCCATCATAACCAGATCCATGAGCTACAAGCAGACACATTTCAAGGCTTGCTCTCACTGAAATCCCTGTGAGTATGAATGGTCACACCTGATATTCCTCCTCACAAGTGTAATGTATGGCTGTTTTTTTGCACCCACATCCTTCACTTAAAAGGCAGTCATCTGATTAATTAAAGATTAACCAATTAAGCCAATGTGATTTTTTACACAACAGAATTTGACCTCCACATTTAACCCCTTCATGCAGTTAAACACACACACACACACACTGAGAGGCTGTGAGAATTTGTGCCCAAAGCGAATTTGTGCCCAAAGCGGTGGGCAGCCCTTATCCACCGGCACCCAGGGAGCAGTTAGGGGGTTAGGTGCCTTGCTCAAGGGCACTTCAGTCATGTCCTGTCTGGGGATCGAACCAGCGACCTTCTGGTCACAAGACCAGATCCTTACCACTAGGCCATGGCTGCCCCATATTAAACCAGTTGGTATTAGGGGCTGAAATCCAGGACTCTGGGCTTCCAGGGACCTCTCCATGCATGACTGCAAATACAATAATAATAAAAACAACCAGAAAATATGCTTATGTTGACTAAGATTCTTTTTCGGATTGTCCATAGTTTTGATGTGAGTTTTGCTGTATAGTCATCTGATTCCAATTTTACTATCAATACAATCACAAACAGTCAACTTTAGCATCTTATTTACTTCTGGAAGATGTCAAAGTGCAGATATGTCCAACAGACAGTAGAACCTACTAAAAGTATAAGGTAGTACTGCTGCTACAAGTTAAAATATACCTGTTTGTTGTTTTGCTTAAGGGTGTGGATTAAATATCATAACAAGGACACTGTTTTATACTTTTCGTATCTACTGTGTTGTACTGTGTTATTCATAATTCAGAGTATTTTAGCTAAATGTTATGACATGTGTTGAACTACATATAATTTGTTTTATATCTAGTAGACTAACAAATTACCATAAAGTAAACAAAAAACATTGTGTTCCAGGGACTAAATGATAAAAATTCATTACAAGTTTAAAACATGATATGAATATAGAGCCCCTGGTACATTTACCTGTGTTCAATTTTTCTTTTGTTTGTATGTTCTGTGTAATATACACCCCTATATCTCCAGACAGGGAAGACTTGTTAGGACTGGATAAACATGCTTTTTTTTCCTATTCACCCCTTTCACTATATAGTGACCTGGCCTGGAATAAACTGTGTTCTGTGGACCCTCTATCCTTCTCAGGGCTGCCAGCTCTCACCAAACTGTGAGTTACATGCTACTTACAATGAATGGATCTGCAAAATAATTCTAATTTCAAAAAAAAAAAACCTCCACAATCCTTATCATCAGAGAACTTCTACAAATAACATGACACTGTGTTGTAGGGGAAGTCAGACGTGTACAGGTTGAACTGGAATGTAAAATAAGTCCCTTGGGGGGCCCCAAACACTACACACTGCCTTGTCTGAGACAGTCCTGCATTCTCATATGCATTTACACCTGAGGTAGTCCAGTCCAATATTCCATTGTCCATGAGACAATGGATTCATGCATCTACATCAGATGAAGCTCTTTCCTAACAACACAGGCTGTATGATGTTAAATACACTGGAAATTTTAAAGAACGTGATCCTCACAGTGATGCTTGATGTAATACGTAGGAGTCTGATCTCAGATCATTTATGATTAGCAATGTAAGCATCTTAGCTCAAAGATGTAATTCCATGCCTTAGCCAGTTGACTGCATCTAGGGAAAGGGGAAAATTAGGGTTTGATTTTTTTGTCTTTAACGACCATTGAATATTATATTTTACATATTTTTTATTATTTTATTTTATGAATTGTATATTTTTTTTATCATGAGTGTGAGGAGCTTAATTTAGTGGTATCCGTAGGCTGATTTTGATGCATACTTCTGTTGTAGATTTGGGGGGGGGAGTGTTCTTGATGCAATATTGAATTATAAATAAAATTTTATTACTTTGTTATTATTATTATTATTATTATTATCATTAAATGTTTAAATGTATCTCTCTACAGGGATCTCAGTTCCAATCACCTGTCCACACTACCTGTAGTGGAGCTTCATGCTTTGACACACCTAAAACTGGCTGGCAATGTAGACCTGAAAGAACTACTACCAGTGGAAAGCTTCCCCAGACTAAGGTATAAAAATTAATCATATTAAATAATGAATTTATATAAATTAATTTCATTTGTGGACAGCAGTATACAAAACCTTGTATAAATAAAACAGTTTGATATTTCATAGTGTGTTACATGACATGCAAAATGACTTATAAAGAAAGGCAGAGTTATTATAAATATTCACAAGTACTTAGGGTTTGATAAGGATGCTACCTTATTCATCTTGTTTGCTACAAAATGTAACTTTTATTTATACTTAGCAGTTTTTGGTATTTAACCACTTCCTCTTTTCATTTGTAGAGTCATGGAAGTGCCATATGCATTTCAGTGCTGTGCCTTTTTGAACTGTGAGAAGTATGGTAGTCCTTGGGAAAAAGAGAAGAACAGCAGCAGTGAAATAGGAAGGAAGGAAAACATGGTGTCCAACCAAGGTGTCTTTTACTCACTTTATTTATCTGCTAGTCCATACATTCTCTCTCATTGTGTGTATTTACAGTAAGGGCATATATGTACATGGTAGAATTATATTGTCATTGTCATGTAAGAGTTTTTCTTATATTTTGTAATATATTTTAATCACACTTATATAGTGTATATGCAGGGGTGCACATAATTTTATTGGTCTAGTTCTCAAAGGAGCACCTACAGATGTTGCTTGGTGCTCACCTTTTACAATGCTCAAAAATACTACAAGCATTGATCATCACTACCCTCCTGACATCCACTGTTTGGAGCCATGCTATCTCCTGCAGCCATTTTTAAGCGAATACTCTTTTTTTTACCTTCAGTCTCAGTCTGGCGTTTCTTTGGAGGTGGTGGAATACCAAAGTAATTACTTAATGTAGCTTGTTTCTTGGACATGCTGATGAATCAGTGGAAATCTTAAAACCAGTGAAAAAATAAGCTAGTGCTAGTTATCAATTAAATTCTCTCTTGAGCCCGTCTATGTTACCGTCAGGGTTGCCAGATCCATCAAAATTATTCAGCCAAAAGTCAGTCTAAAACCTGCCCTTCAGAAGCTTAAACTAGCCCAAAATATATGTCTGTCACACGTTTGAAGCAAATGGCAAAACAACTGAGTGTTTGACTTAGCATTTGTTTATAAGGGATTTATCAGTCCATCAAACCTTTTTCTTTATCCCAGTCCTTGCAATACCACCTCCCGTATTTCCCCATTTACCATATTAGTTAGTGTTGAAGTACTATCCTAGGCAACCGGCTGCGGCAATTTTTAAAAATTACCCAATAAAAACGCATCCCGCTACCCTTGAAAGTTCACCCGCGAGTGGATTTTCAACAAAACAATTTGGCGTGAAAACCGCCAACCTGTCAACTCCGATTATTGTGGCCAAACATAATCAAGTGAATGGTGCGCAAACATGCGTCATGTTGTAATTCCCGTTGCTCATTGTTAATTTTGACCATGCATGCTCACCACTTATGTGCATCCCTGTGTATATAGTATAAATACTGATAAATATTGTAATTATGTTGACAAGTTTTGTCAACTGTATGGAAATGTGCATTGTAAGAGCTTTACTACACTAAATCAATGCAACACAATTTTACATACCTGACCCCTAGTTTTAGAAGTGATTATCAGTACCTGCCTTACTGATACCTTTATGACTGAATGTAATTCAAGTCATGCAGAAAAGTTCTACCAACCAATGAAAGAATTCCAAGAACAGTGCATGATCCAGTAAAGTGGGTCGTATATGCATGAGCATTTAAATTTTCCTCATAGTGTTCATGCAGTAGCTGCTGGAAATGTCACATGGGTACATCTTCGAGGAGATATTTGATAGATTGTCTGTTGATGATGTCAGGACAATGTGTACTTACCCATTCTAGCCAGGAGGTTCCAGCTCCAGTCCTAGAGCCTCATATTTTGCCTAGTTTCTGGACATCCCTCTCTCAGCACACCCGATTCATCAGCTAGTGGTTTTCTAGGTAGGACAGTGAGTCGACAGGACCTGATTCGAGAACCCTTGCATATGTTGCAACTTGAAAAGAACTAAGAGTCAGATTTTAAATATACATTTTTTTATTTATTTAGTTAACTGGGGTATGTCTAAGTTTTCTTAAGGAAATATATTTAATTTTCAATGTATTTTCATTTCTTTTATATTTTAGATAGTATATTATTTTTTTTATTACCCAGGGGTCATAGTTTGCTGATGACATGTTTAGAAGCAGGAGTTCAGTGTGATTAGAGAGAGAGAGAGAGAGAGAAAAAAAAAACGTCAGTGCTGTCGTGTAAAACACAACTCCAACATAGAACTAAGGCAAATAAAGTTGCAAAGAAAACAAAGGAAAGGACTACGGAGTCAAGTTTGTTCAAGAGTGCAACACATAATATAAGCAAGCAAACCTTTGGTGATTTCTCAACAGCTTTGTTTATTTTTTTGAAAGGAGACGGTGAGCTTGAGGATATTTTTCTGGACTTTGAAGATGAGCCTAGTTCTCTCAACTCTGTCCAGTGTTCTCCAATACCAGGTAAGCCAGCTCATTACAGTCCCTTGTGCTTTTAGTCTACTTTTCCACCTAAACAATTAGTTTCTTCTTCTAGGTCCATTCCGGCCATGTTTTCATCTGTTTGGGAGCTGGCTCATTCGTGGTGGAGTTTGGATCATTGCAATCATGGCCCTGGTTTGTAATGCTATGGTGATGGTCTCTATCTTTCTGTCTTCAGCATTTTTGTCTCCTGTGAAGCTGCTGGTGGGCTTGCTGGCACTGGTTAACAGTCTGATGGGATTATGCAGTGGGGCTCTGGCTGTTGTTGATGCCCTCACCTTTGGTAGTTTTGCTACCTATGGCGTTCGCTGGGAGAGGAGTACAAGCTGTAAGCTCACTGGGTTTGTGTCTGTATTTGCATCACAGACTAGCGTCTTCCTCTTGACTGTGGCTGCTGTAGAGAGGGGCTTTTCTGTTCGTAGTGGGAAAGCTGGAGCAGAATGCAGGGCATTAGCTGTAATGGTTAAACTAGCAGTGCCACTTTGCTTCATCATGGGCTTGGCCATAACAGTAGTTCCTCTCCTGTATGTTGGAGATTACAGCATTTCTTCACTCTGCCTTCCTTTGCCACTTGGGGAACATTCTGGCATAGGCTTCATGGTTGTTCAAGTACTGGTCAATTCCTTATGCTACCTCATTATGACCATCACTTACACACGCTTGTACTGCAGCCTGGAGAAGGGAGAACCTGACAAACTGTGGGACTGCTCCATGATCCGTCATGTGGCCTGGCTTCTTTTCGCAAATTGTATCCTCTACTTTCCAGTAGCCTTTCTCTCGTTTTCTGCCCTGCTAAGACTCTCTGCAGTGGGCCCAGACGTGGTTAAATCAGTACTGCTGGTGGTAGTACCACTGCCTGCCTGCCTTAACCCTGTGCTTTATGTGCTTTTCAACCCCCACTTTAAAGAAGACCTAGGTCTCATGTTCAGACAGACAAAGGTGATGCTGCTGAGAAACCGGCACTTGAGCCTGGAGTCACTCAACTCAGATGATGCAGAAAAGCAGTCCTGTGACTCCACACAGGTTTTGGTCACTTTCACCAGCCATAACAAACCTTCAGCATCTTTGACACACAGTACTCACCATCTTGCAATGCATTGTGTGTGTACATCTTAATGGTACATGTGCTTTCTACAATTGCTTGGTTCACTCTCATCATTGCTGGAAATGCAAAATGACAAAGCCAGTGGTAGTGATAGCCTTTTTAAAGTCATAACTTCATTCTAAATGACAGATTTTCCTCACAGCTCAGTGTTAAAAAGATCAACATTATGTTGATCAGTATGGCATCATTACTACGAACTTCACTAGCGTTTTCAGTTACAGCGATTCAGCTGCACCAGAATTAAAGGTTTTTGTCCTTCACTAAAACTTCTGCATGTGTTGGTCTCACTCTGAACATGCATGGGCAGAATACTGATGTCTTGTTCTCTGGCACTGGTTTTGTGGCCAGACTTGGTGACAGGGTCTTAACCTGCATTGAGCCATCAAAATGGCAAAACCCTGGCTCTGTAGGGATGTTTGCCAGCCAAATGCCTTCATCTTTTGTGAAAAGGACAGGACCAATCAGCAGTTCTGCATTTTTTGCTTTCCACTTATTTGCAGTTTGAGAGAACTCTTTAGGAATTCTTAAAACAAGTCTTAGTACTTTGGATACGGATTCAGTTGGGTTTATGGTAACATGTTGTATGAATCCTATAAACATTACATCAATGCATATGCTACATTATTTGCATAGTGCTTTTTTAGAAAGAATTGCTTACAATAAGCTCTTACAGCTATCCATACACAAGTACAGTTATGTAAAATTTGAGACCAAAAATATGTGGTATATACCTTTCCATTTTAATAAACTGTTGAGCCAAAACATTAAGACCACATTCATTGATGAAGTGATGGTGATTATATCATAACAGTGGTGCATATGAAGTTCCAGGATGTAGAGAACTGGCAGTTCAAAAGTGTTGAATGTGTTCGAAATGGGCAGGAATGAAAACCTAAGAGACTTCAGAGCGTCAATGTGCCCTTGTTAGCAGTGGTCAATCCTTACCAACAGTGGCCTCCATATTCTGAAGATGTCGTTCCAATTGGGCTTCTGTTGGATATGCTGGAATAACAAGTCGAGTCTGTAGTCGTTCCACCTCACAACTCACAGCATTTAGGGATCTGCTTCTAATGACTTGGTATCAGATACCAAAGCACACCTTCAGAGGTCTTGTAGAGTTCATGCCTCAGTGGATCAGAGCGGTTTTGGCAGCATGGGAGGGCCAACAGCATGTTAAACATATTAACATTAAGTATTAAAGTTTTGGTTCATCAGTGTATAAATTCATAGTGATGTTGTAGACACTAGGATAATATATAGGTATTTACTTTTTTGAAGTATGCTCATAAAAAGTGAGAGATATTTGGCTTTCAGGTGAAATGTATGGACAACATAAAAAGTTCACACTACAGTGGTGTTATATCATGAAAGTAGGGCATTTAAGTACAAACCGGATTCCAAAAAAGTTGGGACACTAAACAAATTGTGAATAAAAACTGAATGCAATGATGTGGAGGTGCCAATCCCTCCTTCTTCTTACAACACTCAACAGACGTCTGGGGACAGAGGAGACCAGTTTCTCAAGTTTAGAAATAGGAATGCTCTCCCATTCATGTCTAATACAGGCCTCTAACTGTTCAATCGTCTTGGGCCTTCTTTGTCGCTCTGTTCTCTATAGGTGAAAGATCTGGACTGCAGGCTGGCCATTTCAGTACCTGGATCCTTCTCCTACGTAGCCATGATGTTGTGATTGCTGCAGAATGTGGTCTGGCATTATCTTGTTGAAAAATGCAGAGTCTTCACTGAAAGAGATGATGTCTAGATGGGAGCATATGTTGTTCTAGAACCTGAACATAGTTCTCTGCATTAATGGTGCCTTTCCAGACATGCAAGCTGCCCATGCCACAAGCACTCATGCAACCCCATACCATCAGTGATGCAGGCTTCTGAACGGAGCGTTGATAACAACTTGGGTTATCCTTGTCCTCTCTGGTCCGGATGACATGGCGTCCCAGTGTTCCATAAAGAACTTCAAATTGTGACTCATCTGACCACAGAACAGTCTTCTATTTTGCCTCACTCCATTTTAAAAGACCCCTGGCCCAGTGCAAACGTCTGAGCTTGTGGAGCTTGCTTACAAATGGCTTCCTCTTTGCACTGTAGAGTTTCAGCTGGCAACGGCGGATGGCACGGTGGATTGTGTTCACTGACAATGCTTTCTGGAAGTATTCCTGAGCCCATTCTGTTATTTCCTTGACAGTGACATTCCTGTTTGAGGTGCCGTGACGTTTAAGGGCCCGGCGATCACGAGCATCCAGTAGAGTTTTACGGCCTTGACCCTTACGCACAGCGATTGTTCCAGATTCTCTGAATCTTTTGATGATGTTATGCATGGTTGATGATGATAACTTAAAAGTCTTTGCTATTTTACGCTGGGTAACACCATTCTGGTATTTCTGCACAACAATGGTGGAATTGGTGATCCTCTTACCATCTTGGCTTCAGAGAGACAGTGACACTCTGAGAAGCTCTTTTTATACCCAATCATGTTGTCAATTGACCTAATTAGTGTTAATTGGTCTTCCAGCTGTTTGTTATATGCTCAATTTCCTTTTTCCAGTCACTTATTGCTACTTGTCCCAACTTTTTTGGGATTTGTTGACACTGTGAAATTTTGAATCAACATATTTCTCCTTTAAAATGTTACATTTACTCAGATTAAACTTTTGATCTGTCATCTATGTTCTATTATGAATAAAATATTGACATTTGCCATCTCCACATCATTGCATTCAGTTTTTATTCACAATTTGTTTAGTGTCCCAACTTTTTTGGAATCCGGTTTGTATGTACCAAGACCACAAATGCTCACAAGTAGTCGATGCGCTCCGCCATCTTTGCTTATAATTCCGCTTTGTTGATGACGTACACCGTGACGTACCCTCGGTTCAACTAAAACTAGTGGAAATGCGGGCTGGTTCACTATAAAGCACCGAGGTTCTCATAAGCACAAACGGCACCAGTTCAAGAACCAAAGTTATTTTGGTGGAAAAGTGCTAAATGTGACACTCTGAGCTCAGTGCTCCCTTCTGTCTGAGAACATCCTGTCTGAATCCTCACAGTGGTGAGGTGCTGATGATCAGGTGTCAGGTGAGGTCTCAGTGTGATGATGTCAGAATGTGAACAGCCTGATGAGGAGGAGTTTAAATACTAATTCTAACTGAAGCAGGATGTTTATTGGTCGATTCATGGCTCAAACACATGCTGTGAGTTTTGCAGTTAAGCTCCTTGTTAGAGAACAGCAGGTTGTGCAAAAAGTACTGAAAGTTTGAACAGTTGGACATGTGCATTTTAGATTCATCCTTAAATTTCACCCGAAAGCCAAATATCCATAACTTTTTGTGAGTAGTGTATATATTGTGTCAGACTTTTAAACCGTAAATTTACTGTGAAGTCATCTGGTAAGGAGCTGTTAGTGAAAACATTCTTAATAATGATAAATTATCACATGAATCATAGTTTATTCTGGACAGTGCTTTCAACTATAAAGAATATGTCATTTATTGTGTGTAAAATTATCAAATGTTGAAAACTTCATTAGTAAGACATCATAATTGTCTTTATCAGGTAAATTTGTACTGATAACCTTTCATTTGTTGTACATGTTTTTATAGAACTTGACAAAACTGTAGCACAAATCAATCCGTGTGTCAAAAATCAGAATGTGAAAAAAAACACCTCATTATTTTGTTTTCTGTTTTTGAATATAATACCAAAAAAACAAAGATTGGCTAGCATGTTGTGATTTTGATTTGATGAAAAAAATAGACTGGAGTTGAATTTTTGATTTTGTTTTTTAATTTGACGGATTCAGATCCATACAATTAATTACATTTCTAATTCACTCTGTCAAATCCTGTGTTTGCTGTAAAAATGTAACAACAATGTGGTTTATGGTTTAAAGTGTTTGACATTAAATGTGTTATAAACACATTAATTACATTTTTTAAGCACATTTATTACACTAACCTGCATTTGTAATGCAAATTCATTCATTCATTCATTCATTATCACACCCGCTTAATCCTTATTAGGGTCGCGGTTAGTCCCCCACCCCCTCACTGGGCGCAGGGCAGGGCATTACACTATTCAACTAAGCCCAGGACAGGGCGCCAGTCCATCGCTGGGTGACACACACACACAGACACAGACACACCTACGAACAATTTTTTTTTTTTAGAGTACCCAATTCACCAGACCTCCATGTTTTTGGACTGTGGGAGGAAACCGGAGACCCCGGAGGAAACCCACGCAGACACGGGGAGAACATGGAAACTCCGCTCAGATGGGGAATCGAACCCAAGACCCCAGCGCTGAGAGGCGAACGTGCTAACCACTAAGCCACCGTGTCGCCCTTGTAATGCAAATGCAAAAAATATAGTGTGTTAAATCTGTGTAGCTTGGTATAAAATTTCATATCAAATTTTAAGCCATAATACATTCACTGCATTATAAAAGTCTTTATAGTGATCTGATTTTATAGCAAATGTAACCCTATGCTGTTTAAGCTCTGGAGGATCATTAGTTATGTTTCTCATCCGTCTTATATGTCAGAAAAATAATCTCTTTTCTTAATTTTCTTAAATTTAATAATAAAATATGATGGTGGGCTTCAGAAAAAATAAAATTATTTTAAGCTGTTGAATAGCAGGCTTGTTGAATGAACAGTTCTGGAAGTTAGCATTCAAATATATAAGCCTGTCCATTTCAGTGTTAGCTAAGGGACTCTAATAAAGAAAACATTTTTTTATTCCAAGTGGAAACCTTAAATGTAAAGATTGGAACTTTATATAAATGCTGTCACATAAAAGATTAAAATTAGTGTAGAGAGATGTATTGATAGCTGAATGTCTTTTCTATTATAGAATCAGCTAATATAATGCGTTGGGAGACCTAGTTAGATTAAATGCTTTTGTTAACCCTTTGACATCCTCACCAAGAAAGAAGCAATAATAAAAACAGTCAATATTTTCTTTTTTTAAAGATCCTGCAAGTTTTTGTATGTACACTTTAAACATACAATGGGATGGCACTTTGTGGTCAAACCAGAACATAAACTACAAATACAAAAACTGTACAATAACATGCTGATTTTTCAAACGTTGCACTCATCTGTGTGGTGGCACAACCATACCAATGTTTTTTTCAGCATCTGATCGTTTATTCTTTGTGGTTTGGCTATGAAGCATTGCTTATTTGCATTCCGATAAGAAAATTTTGTATTTCTAGTGACCTCTAGTGGATGTTTTTTTAGCCTACCATACCTCTACCGATTGGTAGAGATGACACAATCACATTGTGTTAAGTTCAATACCTTCTTCAATAAGATATAGTGACTTAAATGTGCTCTACCAAATGGTTGAGCAAGATGTTAAAGTGTGAAGATAAATCAAATATTCTCATTGCATTATTCAATAAGATCAATGTAGCAATGTCAAATTAGCTATAGCACGTATATGTATAAATTAAGGTAAACTGACATTAGAATAAGAACTTGCTTTGAGATGAAATGTTATGATCATTATGTAGTTACAGTGTGCTAGCTCAACATTTTTCCTCCTTAAAAAAAATCAAGGATTTGTACTGAAACTGATTTTTGAGCATTTTTCTGTAGAATGAAATTAATTATGCCTAACAAATACAGTGGTGACCCTACTGACGAGTTTAATCTGTGCAGGAGCCGAGCTCGTTAGCTGGTTTGCTCGTTAGCTGGATGCATTTTCCCCATAAGAATACATGTAAACCTGATTAATCCGTGTCAGCCGGCCAATATACAGTATACTTTATTATGTAAATAATGTGTTTATATGGGTTTCTAAAACATAAACGAGACGACGACGGTGCTCGTGTAGGCTGGTGGCTAAGGAGGACAGGAGGACGGGCGTACGTGTATGGCATGGTTACACTTATCATATGAAAAGTAAAAGTAAAATGTATCTAACTTTCTTGTTCACTACCTTTTGCTGTCTTTGTGTCACTTTCACTGGACAGCGGTCAAAGGTAATGACTGACCTCTTCTTCTACGCTAGCATCTAAGGGATGCTACGACCGCAGCGCCCCTAGCGGTTGGCATACTTGAACTAGTTTATGCTACTCGTTACTTGGAATTTTGTTACCTGGAACAAAAATATTCCGAGATCTCTACTCATTACCTGGAATACTCGTTAGTAGGGATGCTCGTAAGTAGGGTTACCACTGTACAGCACAATTAAGTAGTGATTGAAAGCTAATAACTAAGTGGAAAGTAACTAGAAGCTGATAATTTGACCTGAATTAATTTTCAGTGTTGAAACTTTGAACCAGTCTTCCCATTTAACCATGTGCCCATGTCTGTTTTTCAAATGTACCCCATGATATGATTCTTTCAGTCAGATCCTTCATTGCCTTTAGATCTCAGTATCAAATATGTAGCACCTCCTCATGTCAAGTTGCTTTTCATAATGCTGTGTTGATCGTCTGCCTTCTTTGAAACTTTTTGTCAGCAGAATATTGAATCTGGGTGGAAAGCTGTACAGACCTGCACTCTTAGAAAGATGAAATGTACAATTGTAGAGTAGTACTTGTATGTATAATGATGTGGTAAGTTCAGGCCTTCTGTTGAGGCACCAGACAAGTGTACATTCTCATGCATGTATATAGAATACCTGTTTTTATACTGCAGCAAAAATGTCATGTGTAATAAAGACTTGTAACAGAACTGAAGTGTTTTTATGTGTATCGTGAGAAAGCACATGTATTCCAGATTCAGATTTATAATGTGTGACTAATAAATAGACTAAGCATTTTAGTGCATCCCTGAATGAGAGTTAATGTATCATCATTGTAATATGTCATTAATTTCATACATTTTATCATCTGAATGCCCTCCTCACCAACACACAGACACACATTTTTCTGATTCTTAGAAACAAGTTGTTAGAAACTTCTGAAAAGTAGGTCTTAAAGATGATGTGATGATGAGATATAGGCTTTGCTAAAGTAAAACTGCTGTGGAAATCAGTGTGAAGGAAGCATCAAAGGAGTTTTCATATAAGCGACCTTACTCATCTAATGTGATGTTCCTCACATTTGACCTGCTTCTGTGAGCTGGGTGGGTCCATACTGGCTTCAGCTATAAAGCCTTGTGAGAGGAAAACAGCTTATGTTAGAATTTATACTGTGCTTCTGGAGACACTATTCAGTTTTAAGGTACGTTTTCCATCCCCTTTTTACTAAAATACTACATACTAACCCTAAATCAGTCATATCTGTGAAGTTCGTGCTTCTAAAATCTTGCAGCAATTGCAGTGACGTCTGAAATCTTTAAAAGAATGTCAAACTAAATATTTATTGAGCTTAAACTTAGGTTGTGTAAAAGAACCAATAAATCTGTCCTCAGTTTGCTTTACTAATATTTCAAATGTGATTTGTGAACAAGCCTACCACAAACATATAGTCTAAGTTTACTACTGTATGAGTGCCAACCTTGTTAACTTTCTTATATGGGCTGAATAAGATGCCGTAGAACGACTCGGTCAACCTTTCTGTAAGTTTCATTATTATAAAGCGCCGCAGGAGGATTTGTAAAACAGTGCTCTCTACTTTCCACAGAAATGACATTTAAATAATAAGAGATAATATAGTGAGAAAATGCATCCACGAGCATTTTTAAATACAAAAATCTACTAAAACTAAAATGTTGGTTTCATTATGAAGAGATGCTCCATAATGGATGGAATGTCATTGTTTAATCAATCAATCACTGTATTCTCAGGCTCCTCTTTAAAATATGCTGGTACTTTTGTAGTATAAAATCTTGCACAAATCCTGTTGTTAGACATTTAGACATCCTTTCTTTCTTCTGAACAGAGTTAGAAAAGAACACATCAAATTTCATAAAACAGGATTCTGAAAGTGGGAAAAAAAAAACAAAATCAGCTTTGGAACTACATTACCTAATGACATCCCATTAGTAGGAATGCAGACATCAACGAAAAAGAACCAAACATTTGGTTTTGCCTGAAAAAATGTGAATGTGCTGTGTGTGTGTAAGTTTTTATAAAAGTTGATTTTAAAAATACAGTTGGCTGCAAGTGGAAATAAGTTTACAAAACAAGCTGAAATAAACATTGAAGACAAGTTTTTAAGATTAAAGTGGTAACTCTACTTACAAGCATCCCTACTAACGAATATTCCAGGTAACGAGTCGAGATCTCTGAATATTTTTGTTCCAGGTAACGAATAAAATTCCAAGTAACAAGTAGCCTAAATTAGTTCAAGTATGCCAACCACTAGGGGCGCTGCAGTCGTAGCATCCCCTAGATGCTAGCGTAGAAGAAGAGGTCAGTCATTACCTTTGACCGCTGTCCAGTGAAAGTGAAAGTGCTAGTGAAAGTGACACAAAGACATCAAAAGGTAGTGAACAAGAAAGATAGATACATTTTACATTTTACTTTTACTTTTCATATGATAAGTGTAACCATGCCATACACGTACGCCCGTCCTCCTGTCCTCCTTAGCCGCCAGCCTACACAACCACTGTCGTCTCGTTTTAAAAAAAACCCATATAAACACATTATTTAGCATATTAAAGTATACTGTATATTGTCCGGCTAATAAGAACTATAGGTTGCAAAGTCTATAGTACAGAAATCATTTTATTGATTATGCAGAACAACCACCGTTTTTTAAGTCAGTTTGAAATTGGAAAAGTAAAGGTAAGTCAAAAATAGGCTCTACTTGTGTCCCTCCACCACATGCAAAGGTGTTAAAAGTATTGACATTCATTACTCAGGTAGAAGTAGAGACACTAGGGTTTAAAAAGACTTTTATAGAAGCTGAAGTATCAACTTAAGCTTTTTACTCAAGTAAAAGTACAAAAGGTTTGGTTTCTAAACTACTTAAAGTATAAAAGTAAAAGTAATGCATATAGTGCACTACCCCACCCCCCACCCCCAAAATACATCTTTTCTAAAAGCCGTAATGACTATAATGTTATATTAAAATGGTGATGTTGACATTTTTTGGGATGTACTGGCTTCCTGTTTCAGCTGCATATATGACCCTTAAAAATGTGATTTCAAATATATTAGTGACCATATATGTGTAGTACTGAGCTTACTGGAGAGTGACGAGACACATGACGTGCAGGTGTGATGGATGGCTTACCAATAGTGTATCAGAATGGTATATTTATACTTATCATCCAACCAAACACATTCACTCTTTCTGGATGGCTCAGTTTATCTGGATGTTTTTAAATGATGACAAACTGAAATGAAATACGTAGAAATAATGAGGCTGTTTTTAAAATGTAAGGAGTAGAAAGTACAGATAACATCATGAAAATGTAAGTAAGTAGAAGTAAAAAGTCGTCTGAAAATAATTACTCCAGTAAAGTATAGATAACCTAAATTTCTACTTAAGTACAGTAATGAAGTATTTGTACTTTGTTACTTGACACCTCTGACTACGTGTGAACTTAAAAACCTTATCAATTTCATGTTTTCGTTTCTGTGAATTTGCTTTTCAGACTATGAACAAAACTGACTTTTCTATAAAATAGAGAATTCAATCTTAAGTATTTAATTATCCAGAACTTAAGAAAAATGGTACAATACCCCTTTAACAGTCATCATCATGGTTTGTAAACAGCAGGCGTGTCAGATCTCCTCTGAAAGACGGTCAGTTCTCCAGACAGCAGAGACTTGTGTGAGGCCTGGAGCACATTTCTGTCAGAGCCTCATAATCGGCCAATTCAGTCCATTTAATGACCTCCTCAAATGCTATATTATGCATAGCAAAGCACACTGCATCACACACACTGTCCTAGTGAAACAGTTGGACTTCACTGGCCAGTGGATGACAGAACGTACTGTGCATGTTCTCTACATGACTGCCACGTGAATGTGCTGTAGTCCTCGAGTCTCCACTTTCAAGACTTTGTTCCAGAATCTTTGAGGCCTGTGGAGCCCTTCCTAAGCTCAATAAAACCCAAGCAAACTTCAGGGCTTCTCATTACACAGAGGCTGTGGGAATCAGTGCCTCTCTTCTTGTCTGTAATGCACCTGCTCTGGACGATGCCCTCCAGACTTGGTCTTGTTGGGAACATGAAAATGGGAACAGAAGTCTTTCTTGGATGGCATAATGCAATCACTCCTTTTTGTAAAGATGCTTTGTTAGATCTGCTGAACAAGTCAGCTTTGGATGGTCAACATTTTGAGGGGCTCCAGCCATGGCCTGGTGGTTAGTGGTTAGCATGTTCGCCTCTCAGCACTGAGGTCTTGGGTTCGAGTCCCCATCTGAGCGGAGTTTCCATGTTCTCCCCGTCTCTGCGTGGGTTTCCTCCGGGGACTCTGGTTTCCTCCCACAGTCCAAAAACATGGAGACACCCTGGTGTATGTATGTATGTATGTTTGCCCAGATATGGTTGGCACTCTGTCCTGGGTGATCCCCCTAGTGCTCGATGCAGTCCTCCAGGTGGACGGTCGCTTCCGGTTGAGAGTACGCTGTGCGCGACTGGCTACCACTTCTCACCGTTGAGTGTGTGTAAGTGGAGTGTGTTAATTGTAAAAAGGGACTATATAAGTGTAACATTCATTCATTCATTCATTGTGGAAGGAAACCAGAGACCCTGGAGAAAACTCACGAAAACAAAGTCACTTTCTTGTTCAAAGGCATGTCAGCCATGTCCTTCTGGTTGCCAAGCTGACTTAAATAAATATTTCATTTTTTTTTCACAAAATGGACATATGTTGGGCATAAGAGCAGTCTTATTTACACAGTTTTGCAAAGGCACCCCTTAATAACTTTTCATGCCAACCAACATGCTACCGTACTATATGTCTACAGTATACTGTACTACATGCTACTATACTATATGTCTATATTATACTATACTACATGCTACTATACTATACGTCTATAGTATACTATACTATATGCTACTATACTATACGTCTATATTACACTATACTACATGCTACTATACTATACGTCTATAGTATACTATACTATATGCTACTATACTATACGTCTATATTATACTATACTGCATGCTACTATACTATACGTCTAGTATACTATACTATATGCTACTATACTATACGTCTATAGTATACTATACTATATGCTAGTATACTATATGTTAATATACTATACGTCTATAGTATACTATACTATATGCTTCTATACTATACGTCTATAGTATACTATACTATATGCTTGTTATACTATACTATATGCTACTATACTATATGTCTATAATACACTATACTACATGCTACTATACTATACGTCTATAGTATACTATACTATATGCTACCATACAATACGTCTATAGTATACTATACTACATGCTACTATTCGTCTATAGTATACTATACTACATGCTACTATACCTCTATAGTATACTATACTATATGCTACTATACTATATGTCTATAGTATACTATACTATATGCTATTATACTATATGTTACTATACTATATGTCTATAGTATATTATACTATATGCTACTATACTATACGTCTATAGTATACTATACTATATGCTTCTATACTATACGTCTATAGTATACTATACTATATGCTTGTTATACTATACTATATGCTACTATACTATATGTTTATAGAATACTATACTACATGCTACTACACTATACGTCTATAGTAAACTATACTATATGCTATTATACTATATGCTTGTTATACTATACTATATGCTACTATACTATACGTCTATAGTATACTATACTATATGCTACTATGCTA
>BRDA01053146.1:0-40326 GCA_036984385.1 Crenuchus spilurus | reverse complement strand
TAATGAAGTCCTGTAACGACAGTAACTGGAAAGGAGAGGTTAATTACAAAAAGCTAAACTGAACAGGTGGGTTTTGAGTCTCGATTTAAAAGTAGAGTCTGTGTCTGCATCACGAACACTAGCTGGAAGGTTCTAGACTGCTTTCCTGGGGGGGCAGTAGAACATAATGGGTAGGCATGTTGATAGTCATATTTAAAGCGAGAAATATATTCAGGGCTTCGTTTGTGCATGAACGACAACAGCAGAGCTAATGATACTGGCTTAAACTGATGTATGAAGTAAAGAAATAAAAATGTATGTGTCTTCAAACTTAAACATAAAGCATGACTGAAGAGTAAACATTGCTTATGTAAATTAATAAAGATGATGTAATTGTGATTAATTTCAATACCCCACCTTTGTTAAATTAGCATGACACTGATAGAACAACTCTGTTATATGGAAAAAAGTACCAGCTACCACTGGTGGAGTCTGACCTAATGTGGAGGAGCCCTTGGAGGAGCCCTGGCAAGTTCAGTTGATTTTTTTGAAATCAGAAAACAGGGTTTCCTACTATGTATATTTATTGAAGGAAACATTCACAAAATACATGCAGAGAGGTGTCAAGTTAAGTCCGTGCTAGGAAAGATTAGCTGCTACTAACCACATTAGCAGCTTGCTTAACAGCTAGCTAAGCTAGTTAAGCAACAAAAGTGTTACAAGCAAGTAACACTGAACAACAGATCACCACAATTTTGCAAACGTTACCTTGTGGAGGTCTGTTTAAACTGGAAGAAGTGTTTAATTTGCCCTTAAATATCCATGCCTCTCATGTTCACACTGACAGGATTTGTCGTACTGAATCGTCTCTGAATGAACTTCTCTAAACAGCAGTGTTGCCAGATCTCATGATAGAAATTAGCAACCAGCTCTATGAAAGCAAGCCCAAAATAAGCCCAACTGGCAACCCACCACATTCTGTAAACCAGAGGCTGCTTTTAAACAGTATAAAGGTAAACATTTATTATGACATTATACATAAACAACATTAAAATTATGCTAAACACTTTTAATAAAAAAATTGGCAGGCTACGTAGGTGGCTGTTTTTAAGTTCATTTCTGCCCGGCTGCATGCTGTGTTTGTTTTGGTGTGTGACTGATCAACATGGGCAGGAGCAATAAACGGGGGCTTGGAAATAGGGGCTTGGAAATAGGGGCTTGGAAGGGACAAACCACTTGTCTTTTGCTTTATTAGGCCAAGTAAAAAAAAACAATTGGTGATCATCCCCGACCAACCCTCTGAAAAGCACCCGACCATTTTTTTTTTTACGCAAAAAAGCGCGCCAATTGAGCGTCCGATGGATGGGACAAAGCCCAGCATTTATCCAATGACTCGTCTCGTATCACTGTACTCTTTGTTTGGCTATTGAACTTTGCGTCCACCCTGTGTAAAGCACTGTGAAGCTGCGGGAATGACTGAGAGGAAAGCCGCATCGTTACCAGTGATAAGAAGCTGATTCTGAACAAAAGTTGAGCGCGTTGTAGCGCATATTTAGTCAATGACATGTACACACAACAGTATATTATTCATCACTTATTTTTTTGACATTTCAGGGGAAGCTGAGCTTCCCTTGCAGTCTTAGGGCAATCGCCTCTGCACTAGATGCATTTTACCAGGAATACAGCGACGGGAAGCATGATGGTGACCCCATTTCACGTTTTCAACATTATTTTAATATTCGCTACATACTTTTCTACCATCAATCTAAAAAAAAATAAAAAAAAACACCTCCCCCCCGACCCAACATTTTTGGTGAAAAAGGATGATCACCAATTTTTTTTTTTACTTGGCCTTATGGGGAGCTGGGAGATAATCAAAGAGTTTCACTCAGAAAGAAAGTCAAGCCCAAATAAGCAACTTCACGTTCAAAAACAAGCCCAAAAATCCGCAACCCGCGACTCATGAGATTTGCAAGCAACTTTAGATAAAAACAAGCCCAAAATCGTTTATAATAAGCGGACTTGGCAACTTCCAAACAGTCTGCTGCTTTTATATGACTCAACAATTGTATCAGAAATAAGCAAGGAAATATCTTTAAGCTGCACAGCAAAATGCATTTTTGTGATTGACTCAGAGATTTTTTCAGAGACAATTTTAAAAATAACTTGCTGCATTGCGCTTGGGGGAGCAAAGACAAAATCTGGGGGAACAACGCCCCCCTTAGCCCCCCCCCCCCAGAACCGGCCCTGTCCGCGTGCCTTTTGTGTACATTTACATAATGTCTCTGTTGTAGTCCTGCCCCCATCATGTACTGAGTAGCTGCACCCGTCTCATGATTTCACCGCCCTAGTTCCAAAACACATGTCTGATTACATTTGATGTACATGTTCCCTGATGTGTTACAGTCTTCGTTGGTCATTGTATTTTCATCATGGTCCTGTAGTGTCTTCATGTTATAGTTGGTACCACAGCCACAGTTTTTGAGTCTCTGTTTTGTTTAATAAAAATAAACTTTCTTCGCCCCCTGCATCCGACTCCTCCACCCTTCCTGACAGTTCTGACATCGTGACTTGGCTGTTGAAACACATGTGAACTTGGCTTGGCTGTGAATACATATGCTAACTTAACATTCATAGAGACATACGAACTCATACTGACATTACAATGTGACCTTTCAATGACCAAGGAAGACTGTGACCAAAACAAACCAAAAATTATAAGGTTTCACACATTTTACAATCGATAAGATTTGTAATTGCTAAGACATTAATGAATTCATTATTAATTAATTATTAATTATTAATTAATGACAAGAAACACATATTAATGCAACTCAGCATCTGAGAACCACTAATTAACCACTTATTGATAATATTCATGTACAGCTCATATTCATGTGAAATTAGGGTTGCCACCATTCAGATTTTGAAAAAAGGGACACCCCTTGCCGGGTTGGGAGGGATGTTTGGGATTAGAGTGTATGTGGGGGGGGGGAATTCCGTTGCGGGTTGGGTGTGGCTTGAATGTTGCACCTGTTTAATGAATGTTGCACACTGTCAGAGCAACATTATAAAGCGCACTAAAATTGTCTTCAGTAGATGCTATTTTTTCAAATCGCACACCATTTTCAGGTGTATCTTAGCAATGCAGACAATGCTTTCATTGGTCACAACTCGTAGTAGTTATGGGCTTTTATGGCTTGGTTTACTTAAAAGACCTCTTACAGCTCCCAAATCAAAAGACTTTTCTTCCTCTTCTTCTTCTTCTTCTTCTTTTTTTTTGCTGCTTAGCTTAAGCTAGTAATAAAATAATGTCAGTTCAACAGTGAATGAAATTAATAAATGTAGAAATGTAAAAACAACTGAAATAATATATATTTTTAATTATATATTCATAGAGTTTTGCATTTTATTTTGCATTTTTTATATGTATCTGACTGCAACATGGTCACATATTTCACAATATCACAAAATGATAATTAATTAATAAAGAAATAGTGTATAATAAAGTAAAATAAGTCAATTATGGTTATAATACAGGCAGTAGTACATGTATCATGCAAAAAGAAAAATCACATATCCCCCAAAATTTTCCATACTGATGACCATGTTTCAGTGAATATTTGTTGTCTGTTTTGAATTTCAAAAGTGAGCCAAATAATTTTTATGCATGGACGTGTAGAAATGGATTCCTTTTATAAATTTACATATATCCTTATTCAAGATAAAATGTATTGCTTAATTAATTTTTTGTCTGTACAATTATTTGTGTGTAATTATTTATTTAGTCTTTTATATGTGAATTTATTTATTCATTTATTTATTTATATGTTATTTTTTTGTCATATGCAGAGAGAGTCTTTTTGTAACTTCTCTCTCTGTGTGTGCGTGTGCAACAATTAAAGTTAATACTAATATAGCGACATCCCCCACCTTACATAGTGTAACTGACCAATCCCGTGTGACTTCAACTCGGGGGAAACGAATCTGGCTCCCAGACTGATCGCTCACTTCAAAGAGTCGACTCTAAGAGCCATTTTGTTCGCCAACGACCCATCACTCACACAGACTCTGCTGAAACACGAGAGGGTGTGAGAGAGAGCAGCAGATTCACACATATCGTTCTGTCTCAGTTCAACCTTATTTCACCCCCTTTGATAAAAATGTGGAACAAAGCGCGTCCCGTATCGGTTCAGTACGGAACGCGACTTTTAATTTACAAATACGGAACGATTCCGTATTTTACTGGACGGGTGGCAACCCTACTACTAAAAATGACATTGTCCAGTAGATCATAAAACTGTTCTTTTAGTAATGCTTAATACAGCTTTGTTAAGTTTTTTTTCTGTTTTCAAACATGGTAAACATGGTTCATACTTCTCTTAAAACATCACAGAGTAGTTAGCATTTAGTTAGAGGACAGAGAATGCTAATATACATGTAGCTTACTTCTCCAAAAAGTATTTTTCTTCTTTGAACACTTTTTTTCTTTCTCCTTGTGAACATAACACATTCATTGGTGCAATGTTTCTGCTAAAACCAAAATTATCCATGCTCTGGTAGTTCTGCTGCTTTCTCTAAAGCTAGCAGATCGTTCGTGGGCAGCAGTAGTCACTACATTAAAAGCCCACATGTTCATTAGCAGTAGGCTAAGTGTACATCGTGCGTGAAGGGCAATTTTATTTCAGTTAGAAGTGCAAGATGTGTGAAAGTTACATTGCCCTAAACATCTGATGTGTATAGTCATTACTGATCAGAAAGCTGGGAATCCACAGCCCAGGAAATGCTCTGCTTGGGTTAAAAATGTGCTGCAATGGTGCTGTCCTGCTACATTTGGGTTAATGCAGTAATTATATATATATTCATCTGTGATTGCTGATGAAGTTGAAGGAAATGTTTTTCATTTCAAGAAACAGACATAGCAGAAGACATCTGGAATAACTTGCTTGTGATAAAGTGAATTGCTCTTAATAATTGATCAGTTTGGGCTTATAAAAGAGAATGCACATGAAAATACACATCATGGCTGTCTTTTTAGGCATTAAGAGCAAACGCATGAGATGTGTAGAACATCCTCTAAAAGTGTGGTGCACTTACTGTAATGCAGTTAGAGCATGAGTTAAAAGCAATTCCAGCCTTAAGAGGATAGGGAAGGGGATTCAGAGAGAGAGAGAGAGAGAGAGAGAGAGAGAGAGAGAGAGAGAGAGAGAGAGAGAGAGAGAGAGAGAGAGAGAGAGAGAGAGAGGTGAGAGTGGATGCTCTCCGAGCTAAAAAGATAAGAGTACATTTAGGACATCCACAGGGACTCTGCTGGCCACTGTCTGAGACACTGATGGGTTTACAGTTTACATCTATCATTCAGTGGTCTAGAACCACAGTATGATCCGTTACTGAATGAACTGCCCACATACACTCTTAAAAATATGATTCTTCAAGGGTTCTTTAGTAAAGAAAATGGTTCTATATACAGTAGAACTATGAACAATGAAAGAACCCTAATGGTCTTATACAGTAACAAAAATGGTTCTCTATTAGCAACAAGCTTGACATCATAACTATAGCAGAACCCATTTAAAAAAGGTTCTGAGCAATCAACACTTTCCTCATCAATCTAAAGAACCCTTTCAACATGGAAAAAACCCTGTGGTACTTTGGGTGTTCATGGTTCTAAATAGAAACATTTTCTTTACTACAAGACCTTTGAAGAACCATATTTTTAAGTGTGTACAGCTAAATGGCAAATACACTACACTTTAAAAAGAGAAGGTTCCTCAATGGTTCTTTAGTCAAGAAAATGATTCTATATAGAACCATGAACGCTCAAAGAGCCCAAGTGTTCTTTGCATGATGAAAGGGTTCTTCAGATTAAAGAGAAATGTGCTAAATAGTTCTAAAAAGAAATCTTTTGAAAATGGTTCTATATAGCACCAAAAAGGGTTCCTCTATTATTACAAGCTTGGCATTGTAACTACAGCAGAACCCTTTTTGGGGACATATAGAACAATTTTCAAAAAGGTTCTGTATAGAAACATCTACAACACATTCCTCATCAATCTGAAGAATTCTGGAAAGAACCATTTGGGTTCTTTGAGTGTCCATGGTTCTATATAGAGAAACTTCTCTTTTAATAGTGTATATGTATGTCCAAATGTTTGTGGACACCCCTTCTAATGAGTGCATCCCACTACAATAAACTGCACCCATTACTGTACACACAGCTTGGTGAGTCCCTGTAGAGAAGTACTGCCAAAAGAAAAGGACTAAACTTGGACCTATTGGCATAATGCGTAATGCCAGGTGTGGGCTAGAGGGCTATAAAGCTGTGGAGCAGTTGAACTGTGTTCTCTGCACCATCCAGTACTTCTGGGATGAGTTGGTGGAGTTAAAAATGAGGTGTGGTGATCATCCAACAGCTTGACCTCAATGACGCTGTTGTTGCTGAATGCAGTCAGATCTTCACAGCTATGCTCCAAAATCTACTCGAAAAGCTTTCCTGGAGAGTAGAAACTGTTATTCCAACAAAAGCAGGGTGGAATCTGAAACAGCAGGTGTCCCAATAGTCCCAGTGTAGTTTTCATTTAAATAAAGTGGACAGAAAACAGGCTAGACTGTTCAAGAACTGACAGCATTTTGGGGTAAGGCTAATGTTGTTTTGGTTTGCAAAGGCTGAAAGTAAATGAACAAAAGCAGTGTTGATTGCATATTACAAAAGTGTTTTGCACAGTGGTGCGTTTCCCCTCCTGGGGGAAAATACGCTGTGCAGCAGTTCTTGTGGTCAACACACCATCTGTACTCATTAAGTAATGACTACAAAGTCAACAGCTTTGGTCTAGAGGTCACAGTAAGTATAAGGGCATTAAAAATCCACATTACGTACACTGACGCACTGCAATACTGGATTGGCGTTGACTTAATTAAAAGAACCAGGCATTGACGAGGCATGATTGATCCACGTTCAGTGCTGTTTCTATGCTCCTTCTCACACCTGGAACATACATCCTGAGTGATGTGGCCATAAGTGGACAGCATGTGTAGATGTGAATGGGAGCTTTAGAGATGCGTTGTGATCTGATTAGGGCTTTAATCAAGACTGTCTTTATTGAGTCCATGACTGTGGCTGATCAAGATCAAGTCAAGATCCAGCCTTAAGTGGGGGCCAAGTCGGTGTGAGTCTGATTGAGAGTGAGGTGAGTCAATGCAGAGTCCAAAACCAAGGTCACCTTCTTTGAGAACAGAGTTGAACTAGTTTTTAAATGTAGTAGTGTTTGGCTTTTTACTGAATTAATTGCATATTAAGTTAAACTTTTTGTATTGAATTTGCCCCTCAGTCCATCTGGCTAAATCAAACTCAAACGTGAGCATTTCGTTTTGATTTGAACACAGCAAATGGATCCATCTATCCATATTTTTACACTGTAGAGAGTCTCATACAAGACTAGAAATTTAATTTGACATGAATTTTGATTTTTTTTTTTATTTGCCAATTTGGGGACAAATCCAAGTACAATTACATTATTATTATTATTATTATTATTATTATTATTATTATTTTTATTTTATTTTATTATTTTTTTTTTTATGAGCAGTAGTAGTAGTAGTAGTAGTAGTAGTATCATTATTATTATTATTATTATTATTATTATTATTATTATTATTATGAGCAGTATTATTATTATTATTATTATTATTATTATTATTATTATTATTAATGATTATATTCTCAAAAACAAAGTATTGATTTATAATGAATAGTTTACATGTAATGATTGGAGAAACATCTCCAGATATCTATCTATCTATCTATCTATCTATCTATCTATCTATCTATCTATCTATCTATCTATCTATCTATCTATCTATCTGTCTGTTTGTTGGTCTATCTGTCTATGTCTGTCTGTCTATCTATCTATCTATCTATCTATCTATCTATCTATCTATCTATCTATCTATCTATCTATCTATCTCTCATAGAAATTGTCCAGAATGTGACCCCACACTTTTGACTGGTGTCAGATCTGAATTCCTGACATGCTACAAACATCTGAATGTGTTATGTAAAGAGAGATTTAGTGATTTTTCATTCTTTGCTGATCATTTCTCAAACGGAGGAAACATGATTACATGATTGCAAAGCCTCCATTTCAAGAATGCAGAGAAGTGAGTCCCTTTCACTTTAAAAGCTCATCGTCTGTAGGTCTATTTTCTCTCAAATGTACAACTTTTATGCAATAAGAGAACACAGCAGTAATACCCACAGACATTAGAGCACTGCTGAAGCTGCAATTCTGCTGATGACTTTCTGTTTTTTTGTTGAAGGGATAAAACCCCATCCAAATCTGAGCTTTACTGCATGGACAGCTGAGCGTCTTTAGAGTGCTGCTGTGTGTCAGTACACGGCTAGAACAGAATGCTCATTTTGCTGCAGAACAAGCAGACCCAGACAATTCAATTTCACTTTGCCTTGGGAGAACAGCTCAAGGCTAATGAGCCACTTTGTCTTATGTGGCACAACCTGGGTCTGTCCCGCGCTTTCCTGATCAGCTGTTTCCCTGCTGTCAAACAGATGAGGTCATCACATTCCCGGCCCCGTTGCCATAGTGAATGAATTCGAGGCTGGTAATGACATCCGCCCTGGGACGGGTTTCATTTTTCCATCAGGCGATCCGTTCTGATCCCAGCATCCCCTGGGCTTTTGAGGGCTGATAAGGTTCTCTTTGGAGTCAGGTTATCTTGAGAAAGGTTTGTATTCTCTGAAAAGGAAGAAGATGATTATTTTCAAAGCCTATTTTGATTGGATTTACGCCTGCTGTCCTAGGAACGTGTTTGTGGATTGGTTTTGCATGCTTGTGTACTTTCTTTGCTTAATCACAACAAGGCTGGTGTAAAATAAACTGTTTTTTTATTGATAAGAATCACATTGCAGGTACAACACATATGCAAGCGCAACAGTTTTGGATGCCACCATCAATCTCTTCTAAACTACGAAGACGGTTGACTTGTGAAGTCAATTCTGAAATACAACCAAAGTATACATTGCTATCTCATAAGTACAGTTTTGATACATTCTATTGTATTTTTTGCTGACATATAGATATGGTTTTGATAGATTTTTTTATAGATATTCTTTTTTTTACAATCCAAGCTACCAATTAAGAACTTCAAATTGTATAAACACAAAAAAAATTAAGAAGATGCACAGTTAATGTGAACCCCCCCCCAAAAAAAAAACCCAGACGAAAGTAAAACAGCCAAAAATGTAACAAACCCATTGCTAATCTATTCTCCTTTTCACATACATGTGTCATATTACTGCGAAATACATACATCCAAGTGGATCTGAGTGCTAAAAAATGTCCATGCAAAACTTTGAGAAAATCCAAAACGCTACATACAATCACAATGACATTTTTTGTTCACTTTAACAGCCTCCAACAGTCAGTGCCTTCATTTCTTTAGTTGGTGTTGAAAGTTTTATTCTGATTGCTCTTGATACAAAGGATATGATTGTGTAAAGAAACAGTAATGTCTTCCTTTCTGCTTCACCTCTCTCGCTTGGCCTACAGGATATTTGATTTCATATTCATAGACAAAGCTGTACAAGTATTCTGTGATACAAAATTGAGAACACAATCATCGAAAGAAAGAATGAACTCATTGTCCAAATCTTTAAAAAATAAAAACGAAAGGCATAACCATTTGGCAGCTGTTTATAATGTTGCCTAATATTACTTTGAATATATTTTGACGTCTTCTCTTATTGAACAATCACTGGTATTACTCTACTCTTCAGTATTCCATCCCATCTACATCTCTCATGGATGGAGAAGGTCACTGCGTCAAGAGCTATGGCTACTCAGAGCGGATAAGGTGGTACAGGGTGACATTGTACAGCACCTGGTGCCCATTGTTCCAAGCGTACAGTGCTCTGTCCTTGGGATTGTAGTCCAGCATAGAGATATGGGAAAACTTGTTCTGGAAAGGGATGTCAATGTACTCGTAGGTGGAGGAGTTAGTGTGAAAGGCATAATAGACCTTTGTTCCTCCAGAGTAGCCATTGGTAACATATAGAGTTCCACATATCATGAAGGCCTCCCCTGCACTCCTTTTCGGGTGGTTAGTGGTCCAGCTCTTGATGACCTGCAACGTCAGTGGGTTCAGCTTGCTGATCACGATGTTCCCTGCGTTCTGATTGGTGGCATATACTGCCCAAAGACCACCCTCATCCACCATCAGGTCAATATCGGAATGGCCGCCCCACGAGTAGTGGTAGCGGTTGTTGAAGCCAGCGTAGTCCAGCTGGCTGGACTTACTGATGGTGGACGTCTTGAAGTCAAACTTGATGATCGTGTGACTCTGGAACTTGTTGAAGTAAATGGAGCCGTTGTAGACCACCTGGCCAGTGCCGGACCAAGGGTGAGGGAGACGATGAGAGGTGAAGTTGTCCGAGTTCATGAAGTCCGCCATGGACTGGTACTCACGGACGAAGCGATTGTTGTGGTAGCCGTCCATGTAGTACACCTAATGATGGGGAAACATCAAGAAGATCAGGGTGAAATGCATCAATGAGAGAGCAAGAGTGTCAAGCTATATGATACATACACAGAATGATAGGCTCGATGCACTCAAGACATTATACAGGAGGTCCAGCTTATGATTTGTGAGTGAATGTGTAGTTAGATTTAGTTTTCTGTTTTCAAAAACAAGAATGAGGTGGATCAGAGCACTGTCCTGTCCCATTATATTCAGTTGCAGAAAGGGGTAACTCTGTTCTGAGCTCTCATTTGTTTTGAGATGACTTGCTATGACTGTTCATTTTATGAAGCTGCAGATCTGAATTTGGCTACGATTATGAACGAAGAGCTTGCAAAGGAGTTAAAAGACCTATGACAAAAAATGAGAGCAGACTAAATTTACAAAACCAATTTGTACTTCAGAGATTTGCAGGGTCTGATGAGGACATTCGGTTCTAGGTAAGATAGTACTGCGTCTAACAAACAATACAGTACCAGTCAAAAGTTTGGACACAACTTCTGGACATTCAGTCCAGACAGTGTTAAGAATATGTCTTATAATTTACATTCTTCAAAGTAGGCACCTCTTGCTTAGATGGCAGCTTTCTTGGCATTTTCTCAGTCAGCTTTATGAAGTAGTCACCTGGAATGGCTTTCAATTAACAACTGTGTCTTTGTCAAGAGTTCATGACTTGCATTTCTTGCCTCTTAATGTGTTTGAGACCATCATTTGTGTGTCTACTTTGACAAAACTAAAACACTTTTAAAGTTACTACATGATTCCTTATGTGTTCCTCTTTCATAGTCTGCATGACGTCAGTATTAATTTACAATGTAGGAAAAATATAAAAACATTGAATGAGAAGATGTGTGTCCAAGCTTTTGACTGGTACTGTACATACATTCTACAAAAAAAACAAAAAAAAAAAAAAAAAAGCAAAAACAAAAACGGAATTACTATGTTGGAAAACAGGATGTATTTCACAACATGTGAACATCTGTTCTCTACTTTCTCTACGTGTAATTAGCAAAACATCTAAAGCAAGCCACGCTCTAAAATTTAAATGTTGTCCTCATCATGTTAAGCTATTTATAATTATTTATTTACACGACAAACATTTCCTGAATGGGAGTCTTATCATATATGTTAGCCTTATGCTAGCATGTAGCTAATGATGCATTTATTGCTTAGCTACGTTCTCACTATGGCACCACTTTAGCTGCAGAGAACTTTTTTCAGCCTCATTTGTGGTAGCTGGCTCTATGGATGAACCGTATACTCTGAAAAATTAAAAAAAAAAACAATTTTCTGCAAAAATCTAATCTAATCTAAAATGTTTAGCAAATCAGCTAAAGCTAAATTTGCATCCTAGAATTTTAATTAGCCCTGGAGATTGACGTGCTGTTGCCATTGCTAATCCTTTTTCTAAAGGTTTGTGGATTCATAAATATATCAGAGTGTGTCTGAGAATCATCTCAAGGGCATTGCCCTGACCTTTCATCAGTCATTCAGGGTGGGTACATATATGAAGCGGATACCACTTTCTATTGGATCTTTCTCTCAGAGGAGCTAAAAAAAGCCTACAGGCTCACCTCAAGCTATTCTCTTTGAAATAGTGCATTACTACATGACAGGGCAATGGATTATTTGGCAACCCTCCTTACTGGCAACTAACAAAGACTGATGTGTAGACAAATTGCAAAAAGACTCAAGAGCTTGTAGAATTTAGAAAGAACACTGAAATGGACAAATATAGCTGTGGAACAACTACCCTGCTGAATAAAAAACATTAAGAAAATTTGATGCCTTCCATCAAGTAATTGGACTATAACGGGAATTGGCTTAATTGTTACAATTAGCGAAAATTTGTTTCCCGAAGAGCACCTTTAGAGCCTATTAGAAAATCACTAATTGCATATAGTTTCACAAATTACCCATTAATTAGGATAATTTACAGTTTGATGCCTCTGAATGCCATTACTAGCCTTTAGACACCATTACAAAACCAAAAAGTAACATTAAATGTTTTTTATGATTTTTTTTAGCAGGGTATTAATTAAAGACAATCCAGCATGATACATGTGTTGGTTCACTTCTTATTTGGAAGGTCTCTGATGCTGTGCTAATGATATCTATAAAGATATGCACCAGGCATTTGCATCTAAATGTGCAAAGCTAAATTAATATGCCACAGAGTTGGACCATTTTCAAGCAAATATACTGTTGGGACAAACAAGAGTGCTGATATGGCACAGAAAAGTGCATTTAGCACCCCAAAATGCAGCGTCATGACAAAAGTCAAGGGCACAGCACTCAAAGCAGCTACAATTCATCTTCCATTATATGTCCATGTTAAAGCATTGTTTCTTTTGTTTTCCACAAAAACAAAGGATACGTCAGAGCAGGTTTTCATTAGTGAACTTACCTTCGTATCATCGTCAGGGGCAAGAGGATCAGTCATCCATGATCCATACCTTGATCCAGACGTCTTAATAGTAACAGGCTCACTTATTCCTGTCAGCTTTCCACAAGCTGTAAACAATAAAGCAAAAACAGTGGGTTTTTAAATACAATTCATGTGACCTTTTTTAATACCTAAGTGGTCTCCATATATAGTTTGGGGTTAAAAAGGAAACAAAATGATTCTACAATCTTATAGGACCAGTATAATGGAAAAACATATTTTTCATTTTTTTGAAATACAAAAGTTTGATGTTGTATGTAGTCAGTAGGATATGACAGAACGGAAGGAAGACAACGGGATCCCAAAACCAGACTTTATTGTACAAAACACAAACACAGAACCCTTTTTGGTGCTATATAGAACACACTCTTAAAAGAGATGGTCCTTCAATGCTTCTTTATTAAAGAAAATGGTTCTATATAGAACCCTGAACACTCAAAAACCCCAAAGGGTTCTTTGCATGGTGAAAGGATTCTTCAGATTAATGAGGAAAGTGCCATAGATGGTTCCATACAGAAGCCTTTTGAAAATCTATATAGAACCATTTTCTTTAGTAAAGAACCCTTGAAGAACCATCTCTTTTAAGAGTGCACATCAATTTTGCCCCAAGAGTGGCGTTCACTCCCTGTTCTTAAAGACCCAGTATGCTAATTACTTAAAGTTGTTAATTTAATTCTTATTTAATTAATTGATTGTATTTTTTAAAACACATTTTATATGTATTTTTTACTTTTTATATGTTTTATATTTTTTATTGACCTTACAAACATTCCTCTCTGCTTTTAACCCATTTGGTGTGAATACACACACTAGTGAGCACAGCACACACACATTAGTGGGCAGGGCAGTGGGCAGCGACCTGGTACAAAGCCCAGGGTGCAGCTGGGGTTTTAGGTGCCTTGATCAAGGGCACTTCAGCAGTGGATTTTTAATATTTTACCAGTTCAGAGGACCAAACTGGTGACCTTTCAGTTCCAAGCCCACTTCCCATGGCTTCCCGCAAGCCATGTGAGCCAGCCAGTAGGGTACACATAACAATTACATCAGTCGTATGTTATAGTCATCCAAACAGGTTAAAGGGCAATTTCATTTTTTTTTTTTGTTCAACGGAATGACATTCCTCTCCGTTTCCCTTTAATGGAGCTGTGCATGTAGCATAATAAACAAATCTGAGGTTCTGAGAAGACATACATCTATAATCCAGTATAATATGTGATAGAGCCTTATGGGTTATCTTCAGATTCACTCAAACCTGAGCACAACATCTGGTGCATGAAATCCTCATTAACTGTAAGCTGTGCTTCTATCAGACTCGAGTATGAGGAGCTCTTGGGCAGAAGTTTCAAGACATCAGCAAACGGCTCATACTTTCTGTTTTGACATGGTGCTAGACAGAAGCAGTCAGCTGCAGCTTGTGTGGACGTTAGCAGTGTTGTCAGAACGGGAATATAGAATATGGATGGTCTTTCTCTCTTTCTGTCTCCTAGGCACACACACACACACACACACACAGATAACTGAACACCCTTGGGCTAGTGTCAGGATCCAACTCTTTATCTCACTAGTTCATTCATATCTATGACTCATGGATTCATCCATCTTTCCACTGCTGAAAATAAACTCCACTTGTCATTGTTTCTCTCTCTCTCTCTCTCTCTCTCTCTCTCTCTCTCTCTCTCTCTCTCTCCTGACATTGGAGCATTGGCTACTGCATTCTCTCCCCAAACCCTCCATTTTTAGCTCTGCTACTGTTTCTCCCCCTGAAATATTTCTGTACTCAGCAGTGAAACAGTATCTCTTGCTTAAATAAAGCCTAATGGCCACCAGTTCAAATCAATGAACAGTTTTACATTTCACTGGCTCGGCTATATTTAGAAATCTTAAATTGTACTGTTGTTTCATGCTTGTAATCACTGAAAAATGTAAAGTATATTGACTCTGTGATACTTTAACCTGATACAGTACAGAAATACAGTATGGCTGAATATTGATGTACAGCACACAGTAGCACTGTAATCTAGCAGATACATTGTTCAGTCATATTCACTGATACAGGATACATTATAATCTACAATATATTAGAACTAATGATGCACTAAAATAAAATAAAAAAAATAGCCTGAAACCAAACACTTATTCAACAATCATTATAAAATAAGTAACTAAACTATTTCCCAAAATAAGTTTTATAGTTAGTCAGGAATGAATGTCTGTATTTTAATAAGTTTTTTGACATGATTAGGTTTAATAACATGAGTTTAATTGAGTATTATTTTATATTTTTATATAAAACAACACAATAATGTATGAATATGCGTTGTTACATTATTACTAATATTTAATAAAAAAATGAAACAAAATGATGAAAATGTCTAAAATGAATGATGTAAGTCACATGGATGTTTTATGTGTTTAATGTGAGTGTCACTGGTTACAGACACTGAAACACTTCACATTTCTTTTGGTAATTGTGAGACGCTCCCTAACACTAAAGCTGCCGAAGCACAAACACAAAGCTAAGCGGCTGTATTCTAGCTGTATTGTAACAAGTGTAGTTTAGTAAAGGTTGTGCTTGTAGTTTGTTGTCTTTGTCCATTTCACCAACACACTGTAACTGTGCTGGTGAATCTGTGTTTTGTTTTGTGGTGAGGAAAAGCAGAATTCTGAATGTCAAACAAATGTCCAATATTAAACCTTACCAGTAAAGTTACACTTTGGTTCACATCTACAGCCACAAACTAAAAAAGCACAGCAGTGCAACTCAGCAACAACAGTATCAAAACAGTAAGAGTGTCATAAAGCTAAATTTTCATTAAATCTGCTCTAAACTTAGACTTTCCAAAAACCTATTTTCAAATGTGCTGATATATTGTGAAAAAACACTCTAAACATTTCTAGCCAAGACTTTTGAGCTCAGAACTGAATAAACAGAGGTGATGGTTACACACAGATCATTACATTTTTTAGATATTGTTTGTGGTTTTATTTCTAAAGTTTAACTAATGTGAGGTGACACTCTGTTTCACTCATTCAGTGGATCCTAGATTGAAAATGTATGAAATTATTATTAATATTTATGTGAACATTAAGGTGAGAGCGCTTTGTTCAAATTCACATTCCGCACATTCCACGGCCGGTATTCCACCAATGGAATGTCCGGACTTACCATGTCATTATCATAAGAATGACAGATTGCTTCATTTAGCAGGAAAAAAAGTGCAGCTTTCTGACTTGCTCTGGAAAATGTGTCTGCTCATTTAAGCTCCTCTCACATATATCTAAAAATATATTTTGATTCAAACTACATACATTTGAAAAATAGACTCTTTAAGGTTTCCAGGGTATGTTTAGCTTAGTTTCTAAGATATTTTGCAGAATTTTGTAATAGGCCACCGTTGGGAGAGCCGACTTCAGGGGGTGAAAAATGTCTTTGTTTTGTATACATTTTTTTTTTTAAATAATTCTTCAGTATTAAACTTTTCACTTATTCAGTTAATTTTGGTTGCATTCCTATTTAGAATGACTGAAGTGTCCTGTTATGCCAGACTAATGAACAAAGGTCCAAGGTCATTAATTTAATAAAGCAGAACACTTCAAAGGCTTTTAACTCACATACACCCTGACCGCCGCATATTCAGACATTTTTGTAAATTTGTTATTGCTCTAAAATTGTTGTTGCTGCTTTATCACAGGTTGTATAACTATATTTACTCCAGCTGTTTTGGTTATAATTCAAATATAGAACTGTAATTAAACTTATTTATACTTACTTTATACCAAATATATTTCAGATGTGTCCCCAAACTGTCAGCCAATCAGAAATGAGTATCTCTCTTCTCTGGTGTACAACATGTAATATAATTATTTTTTATGGAAGTTTTTCACATAAGCACACACCTATTGCTTATATAATAAATACAACAACACAATATTATATCAACACATCACTAACAGTACAGTATGTAAATAAAAATGTTTATGAGATATGAGAATTTATGAAATTAATTCTTTTATGTTTTGCTATATTATATGTCATAAAAATGATTATTATAATGGTTCTTATAGGGTTCTTAACCCTTTAACATTCTGCTCAACCATTTGTTAGAGCACATTTGAGTCACTATATCTTATTAAAAAAGCTCTTAAACACTAGACGTGTAACATTTTCTTGTCTGAATGCAAATGAGCAGTTTCATTGTCAAACCACAAGGAATAAACTGGATCAAATGCTAAACCATTAGTGCTGTTGCACAACACAGATGAGTGTGGAGTTTAAAAAGTGAACAAAACTAGCATTGCATTACAGTTTTTGTGTTTGTAGTTTATGTTCTGATTTTAGTATAAAGTGCCATCTCATTGTGTTTAAAGTGTATATTTAAAAAAACTGGGGTCACTGATTGTTTTTATTATTGCACTCCACCCAACCCCACCAACATGAGTGGGGTCCAACAAATTTGTGGGGTCCACTCATTTTAATATGTTTTCTTACTTTGTAACTTGTACAGTGTAGATTTAAATACTTAAAAACAAGTTTGAGTCAATACTTATAAGTATTTTAACAACAATAAGATATTTAAGGCTTAAAATATACTGTTACTATCGATTTAGAGAAGCTACCTGCCTCCAGAGGTATTTTTCCACCTCTGAAATAAACAACATTATAGATGTTGGGTCATCCAGTGTCAAATGAAATATTTTGATGATTTTCAAATTGAAAATAAGTAGCACGTATGTACATACGTACATATTTTTTTTCAAATGGTCATATACTGTATATAAAATGTATTTCAAGAAAATGTACCCATTAAAATTTGCAGGCTAACTTATTTTCACTTACAAAATCAATTGTAAGAGCACTTTTATAGACAATCAAACCCATTTGGATGACATTAGAAGGTTACCTCAACCACCACCCGTGTGCAGCATCATCCTGGTTGATTTGACAGCAGTCAGAATACCAGAAGACAGAAAGCTGAGGAGAAGCCCGTTTTTGAAGATGGGGATGATTAAGTGAGGTAAATTTAGCCTGGACACCTGGGTAACATCCACTACTTCTTAGTAAAGGAAATTACCCTGGTTTGATATCTCATACAAAAGATGGCACAGTTTATACAGTACATTGTCCTCACCACTGCACTGGGGCATTGAGAACCACACAGAACACAGGAATGGAGCTCGGTGATGTCCCCACCAACACACACAAGGTCTTTGTTGGAGGTCTCCCATTCAAACACTTCCTAGACCTGCTTAACATTAGAGGATTTGCATGTTGTTATTGCATGGGGTGCGCAAACACTTGCATAAGATGTTTTGTATATATTTAGTAGCTTATATGCAACTTCCTACTAATTATTTGTAATTTGATGAACTTGCAAAGACTAAAATATGATTTTTCTGCTTCTATTATGCTTAAAATAGTCAATTCCAATGATGATGTAACATAATAGAGAAAGAATAACTAACCAAAGTGTAGCTGTGGCACAGAGCATGCATGTTTGACTCCTACACACCAGCATCAGCAGCAATCTGCTAATATTGACCTGTGTAATTCCCTAATCTCTATGGGATCGGACAAGCTGTGATTTATTCCTCCCCATTCTCCATTCTGGGCTTACTGCTGCAAACATAACCCACTTTCAAACAATCCTCCATGGAAATTAATATTCAATAAATAACCGTTAGATTAATCGTCTCTGCACAGATGGGTAATCACTGGAAGCGATTGGATGTGCAAATGTTAGCTAATGGGACTAGTAAGGAACAACAGAGAGTCATCAGTGTTTCAGCTATAGCATTCCAAGAAGGTCCAGCTGAAAACAGTCCACTAAGGCTGATGACATGGTACTTAATCAGTGAGCCTGTTGACGTGAATACGCCACAACATACTGTAAGCAAGATTGAGGTCGTGTCCTTTATTCCGCTTGAATAACACCATGCTGTAAAATCACTGGTTTTATTTAGTCCTGCACAGTTCATATAAGTACACTTTGTCTAGACGGGAGCTTGTGGCAAACCTGCAGGAGTAAATGCATCACTTAAATATGGCGATTAGATAAAGAATATTTCATACATGATGGTAAATTAAACTTGCATTATTGTCTGACACATCATATCCATGCATTTATTATCTTCTGCATATTCCTGATCAGGATTGTGGGGGGTCCCTACCTCTTCACAGGGCAGGGCAAAACACTATCTTAGCTAAACACCAGGGCAATTTAGAGCACCCAATTCACCTGACCTCCATGTTTTTGGACTGTTGAAGGAAGCCGGAGACTCCGGAGGAAACACACGCAAATACGAGGAGAACATGGAAACTCCGCCCACATAGGGACTCAAACCCTCAGTGCTGAGAGGGGAGCGTGCTTGATATCCATCCATCCATAATCTTCTGCTTAATCCTGATCAGGGTCACGGTGAGTCCCCTACCCCTTCACCAGGCGTAGAGCAGGGCATTACACTATCTTAGCTGAGCACGGGACAGGGCACTAATCCATTGCTGGGCACACACACACACACACACTCACACCAGGACAATTTTGAGTACCCAATTCACCTGACCTTCATATTTTTGGACTGTAGGAGGAAAGCAGGAGAAAATCCACGCAGACATAGGGAGAACAGGGAAACTCCACTCAGATGATGAGCTCAAGACCTCAGTGCTGAGAGATGAGCATTTACAATGTAGGAAAAATATAAAAACATTGAATGAGAAGGTGTATCCAAACATCTGACAGGTAAAGAATTTTACAGTAACAGGGTTATTTCAGGTGAATATTGAGTTCTAGTGGTTGTTAGAAATGTTAGTCTCACAGCTCCAGTTGTAAACAAACTTTTGACTGGTACTGTAATCCAAAAAGGTAAACTGGCATATATTTTATATTCACTACACATTCACTACACTACAAAGTTACATATTTGACGTCTTTTAAGTTTTAATGTCCACAATCTTTGAACTCCAAATGAAATATTCTGGATTTCTGATGTTCATGAGCTATAAGCCATAGAATGATCCAGAATAAGGCTTCAGATGTCACTTTACATGTACTGAATATAAAATATGACAATTTATCTTTAAATAAAATTTTGAACAACTATTTTTTACCATATTAATTATTTTGTTAGATGCACTAGTATTTGCTCATAATTACATATATATATATATATACTGCTTTGCTAGTTGACATTACATGCAATTACATGTTTCCACCAGAGGGGGCACACAATCCTGAAACTTTAACAGTGCATCAATATTTGATTGATTTTCATTACATATTTTATTTATGATGCCTTGAATAAAATGCAGTTTCACTTTCATTTCACTTAAGTTTGGCAGTAATTGTTGATGTAATGCATTCGATTCATATGTAAATATATATTCTCAACACTAAGATTTATCAAATATTTGCTACCATCTGTACATACACTGAACCATCATTCGTTATATTGTATTTATGTTGATGTTAACAGGTCATGAGGTGAATGTTATGTCTTTAAGCCACCCCATCACAGCATTATTTTTAAAAATCCAGACAGATCAGGCCACAGTTAACCTTTTTTCTTGCATAATATATTATGAACAGTTCATATAGGCAGGAGATTAATGTACCAAGAGGAATAATCTTTCAATCCTGTCTCTATTTTTAGATGATTGTCTTTACTAGTGCACATAGTTTTTGGCCCAGAAGGAGACATAAGCCTGTAGCTCACTTTAGTGTTTACAGATGACAGCCAAATCCCAGTGTGGTGCCTCCTTTAAACTAATGTAAAATAGGCCAAAATTACAACCTGCAAAGGAAATAAATCTGTTGTTCCAGTTAAGAAGAAGAACCAAAATGTATCACTAACCACCTCTTGTCATAGAGATACACTCTTAAAAAATAAAGATTGCTAAAGGGATATTGGTTCTTAATTATAACAGAACCTAAGGTAGGGGTTCTGCAGCCACTTATGCTGCCACAAATGTTTCCAGATTTGCATTTCACACTTTTATAATTAAGGAATAACTCAACCGGTTAGCATTGTTTTTAATGTAGTTAAATACTCCTTAGGGTGTAATAAAAGCCAGGAGCTTTCAAAAATCACTTAATATCTCATTTAAAGAAAGGTTCTTTAGGATTCTAAAAATGGTTTTGGTGTAGTATCTCCCCTAAGATCATCTAAGAGTGAAAATAATATCTAAATTATAATTATACTCAATTATATCAAGTCTTCTGCTGTAAGCTTAATGATTCTCGTTTTCTGTCTTGACCTGAAAAACATTGTTACCATATCACTTGATTTAAGCTCTAGGTACATTTTATGCATGTAGAATTAAGACAATGTAACTGACAAAAACAATGACTGAATGTGAAACTAATTTCAAAGGTTACTGTAGCTCCCATTCAATAAAAGGGTTGTGGGTGGGGTTCAAAATTGATGTCACTATTGGGACATTTTGGCCTCACTTCTGTACTGCTATGTCCAGTTTTCATACAGTCTATTGCCAAGTTACTGCATTCAAGTTGTGTTTGCTCATTATTCTTGATATTCTGTGATGACCTCATAAAAATAACACCTTTCATACTATCTATTCATGAAAATGCTTGGTTGGTTGGTGAAAAAAAGTGTTTCTACTGTGGTATCTCCCCAAAGAAACCTTTTTTTGTTTTAAAAATGCACACAGTGTGGACTTAAATCTTTAGTTTATGCTTTCTTTCATTTTTTTGCTTTTTTGTATTCATAGGACAGCTTGTGTTACATCGGAACAAAGACCATGTCAGTGCACTGACTTTGACACCAAAGATAATCTGATTTATCTGTCCAACCCTCCCGCATTAATGTCATGTCTCCAGAAGACCTTGATTTATTCATTATGGTGGAGCAAGGCGTGTCACTTCAACGCTATCAATTCTGCCCTGGTGTCAAAAACAGCTCCACTGCTCGCAGTCTAAGCAAAGACTGTCTCAGATTGAGGATGACAGCAGCATTAATGCAACAGTAAAAGCAGTTTTTGTGAATTTCAACCTTCTGCCCACTTGAAGCACTTTTTTCAATGCACATACAGGTCTGTGAAATTCCTTCCTGGGCACACTGTAACCTTTAGAGCATTTATGAGTAAAAATAATATTTCAGAGATGTGAACAAAATTCTTAGCACCATATCACTCAATTCAAGTTGTATTTACTGTTTATTTATGATAACACTGTCTTTCTTAGCACTGTTACTGCATATAATCTTTGTTGTTTATTCATTAAAACTCCTGTTTGCTGAGTTGTTTAGTTAAAAACACCTTTCAGTGTCATGTTCATAGACTGTATATAAGAACTGGACACAGAAGCTGAAATGGACGCTGCCATGTTGCTTGGGCATTAGATGCAAGTTCCAGAGCTTGCGCAGTACAGACAGAAGGCAAACCCCAAACTCTGTCCGCTCTGTTGGGATGGCGCCCCTTTTGAGTGACTGTTAGTACAACTTACTGTTGAACAAGACATCAGTTTGCTTCAGAAATGTCAAAGTGAAGATTAAATCTAATTAACAGAGTCACAGAATGTAGAATAAGCCAAGCTGTACTTCTAGCTGCTGTGAGTCATGGAGAGAATGTCTGCAACCATCAGAATTAGCTGTCAATCAACTCAACCAAGCTGTTAATCACCTCATCACCACGTCTCTTTAAATATCCCTTCCTACTTGTGGAATTAAGACAGCTGACTGACAAAAAGTGGCTGAATGAGAGAAGTTTATTGTAGCTCCCATTCAATAAAACGGTCATAGGTGGGGTTTAAAGTTGTACTGCAACCAGTTTTCATATACAGTCTATGGCCTGCATTTGTGTTTGCTTATTATTCATGATAACTCCTATTTTCTGTGATAACCTCATAAAATAACACCTTTCAAAGCATCTATTCATAATACCTCTTGAAAGACCCATTGTATAGTACCATGTTACTGCATGTAGGTTGCATTTATTCATGATAAAATGCTATTTTTGTTAAAAAGTAGCACCTCATAGTACTATCTTACTGTATACCAGCCATATTGGCTATTTATTCATGACATCTCATCTTTTCTGGGTCACTTGGTGAACAGTACCACTGTACATAGTGTCATGTGGATGCTGTGTTTACTACTTATTTTTGAATGCTCACTGTTTTCTAGGCTGATCAGTACCAAGCTACTGTTGTATTTGCTACTCTGTGGATATAAATCTTGCTTTTGTGTTGATCTGCTAAAAGTAAGCACTTTCTGAGTTCTATGTTACTACAAGTCATATTTTGCTGCTGTTGGGTCAAAACCTTGTATCTCTGTTTTAAAAAAAGTTGCATAATTTGAAACCTTTATAATGTATGAAAATGTTCCAAATCATTTTGCATTGACATGATCATTATTCATAAAAATACTTCTTTTCTGCACCATGTTACTGCCCTGGCTTTGCTATTTCTCCATTTATTCAACTCCTGTCTTCTGTTCCTCAGTGAACTTACCTGCAAGGTAATCTTCAATATGAACCATTTTCCACTTTAGCATGTGCTATAGCTTAGTCATTAGTGTTTGCATGCTGTTGGCAGAATGTGTGTGATAAAAAAGCTCAGGTGTGAAAATATCTGACTAATTGTGAGCCACACTCTCAGGGACAGAGAGAAGGTGTTGGGTGTTGAGTGCTCAAACTCCGCCTACCTAATTTTTGCATGCATGCACGGAGCCTCTCCTCAAGATTTGACACCCTGTTGTGGAGCTCCTCGTAGTCAAAGGCTCCCATCTCCTCCTGCAGCTCGCTTAGCACTGACGTCAAATTCTTCACCTCCTCTTTAAACTGCAATACCAATTTTGCATCGGCCTTGTATTCCTCCAACACTGGTATCATTGGCCTAAGTTCCTCCATTTTCGCTTTTATGGCCTGTAAGGTTAAAATAGGCTTGGTTCAGTAGGCATGCGTGCAACCGTTTTGCTTTTGTTTGTTTGTTTGTTTGGTCCAAACACCTGTCTGACCCTGCCATGCCCTCTCTATCTACCCTGAGTGTAATATGTGCCTAACACAAATATATAGACATATATGTATCAAAATGGCATAAGCATCATAAACAAGTCCTCAGTACACGAAGAACAATTGGGAAAACTCTTTTTATTTTTCAATGTTTAAAATGCAACGTCTTTTAAGTGATTACATGCTTTGCGTCACATACAACATTGTTTACTCGTTACTTCTTTTCCCTCCCCCCACCCCCTTTGGTAACAAAATATGCATTAAACAAGCCTGAATGAGGAAAGACATGGAAGAGATAATCACCATAACATAAAGAAATGTCTACTCATGGACTCATGGCATGCACAGAAAGAGAGCGGTACATGGAGGCTTAAAGGTGCTTATCGGTTCAAAAGTAACCTAAACGGTGCAAAAAACGTTTTCAGTAGACCAGCTCAGGATTACAATGGGATTTGAACTTGCTCTTCAGTCTCTGCAGCTTTGATTTAATTCATAATGTTAGCCCTGCAAGCAAGAAGATGAGATACTGTTGAATAGCTAACTCACTAGCCTGTCTAAAATATAGAGCAATACACACAATGTACACTGTACCCAAATACAGGTTTAGGCACAGAACGGATTGAAAGTCTGGCGAAGGATGCACCATGCAAGTTGAGATTATCTGCGTATGTGCAAATAATCGTAATATCTACAGTCATGAATTCAAATGATCTAAGCAGTTAAGTTATAAATATATAAATATAACACATGTATGAGCACTGCAGCCTCATTTTGAATTCATAAAGCACCATTGTAAAGACATAGAGGACTTCTTGAAGTGCCAGATTACACCTGTTCCAGCAGCCAAGAGACCATGCCAATGATACTCTAATCAAACATAACTCTTTATGAATTCCTCTTGTGGCTGAAATGCCATGTTCATGCCTTCTGCATGCTTGAACATGCAGCAATGGAGATTAAAGGTTGGGGTTTAAAGGGATGCTTTAGCATGCTTCAACCTAATCTCGGTCTGTCATATGAATAGAATACTAAAACAGCAGTTAGTTTAACACTAGATCAAGATTAGGATAAAAAACATTGCAGCATCCCTTTAAGCATTATGTAGAAGACTTTCATGCAGATCACATGTTAAGGCTACACTCTGGCTTCTTTTAAAGCTATTTTCTGTCCCTGCTTGATTTTGTGTAATAAGCTATGCAGTCCTTATGCAAAGCAGGTAAGCAGTAAATAAACTCAGGGATTCATAGGAGGAAAAGTACTGCATGTTGTTATAAATGAATAAAGCAAGTGGACTAAAATGGATGCAAAAAGGCAGAATGATTGTATGAGCACATCATTTGCCCGTACCTTGTATTGCTTGGCGATGTTCTGCTTGTGGCTCTCTTCCACCTGTTTGAATTTGTTCTCCAGGCCACGTAGCTGCACCTCCATCCTGTGAACGTACTCCAGGTCCTTCTGCGTCCTCTGGTCCAATGTCTGGATAGACTGAGTCATGTTCTGCACCTGGAGGTCATGGTATAAAAAAGGAAGGTTACTACAGCATGGATCATGATCTACTGGCATGCTCAATTTACATTAAACATTAATTAGCAACACAAACCAGGTGATAAGAAGACCATGATGTAATCTGATATTATCTACAGTTTATGAGAAGAAATTCCACCAGGAGAGCAGACTCAAAACATTCCGCTCATATCACATTTGGGTTCATGTTTCATAGGCTCAATATAAAAACTAGTCTTAGTTTAATTCTATACATAATCTGTATATACACTGTACACTGTACATAATATGTATATGAATGGATGGATAGATGGATGATAGATAGATGAATGGATGGATGAATGAATAGATGGACTGATGGCTGGATGGCTGGATAGATGGATGGATGGATGATAGATGGATATATGCATGGATGGATAGATGGATGAATGGATGAATTGATGGACGGATAAATGGATGAATGGATGGATGAATTGATGGATGGATGGATAGATGGATGAATGGATGGATAGAAGGATGACTGGATGGATGGATGGATGGTAGATGGATGAATGGATGGATGAATGGATAGATGGATTGATGGGTGAATGGATGGATGGCTGGATAGATGGATGAATGGATGGATGGATATATGGATGAATTGATGAATGGATAAATGCATGGATGAATTGATGGATGGATGGACAGATGGATGAATGGATGAATGACAGGATGGATGATGGATGAATGGATGGATGAATGGATAGATGGATGGATGGATGATAGATGGATAGATATATGGATGGATGGATGGATAGATGGATGAATGAATGGATGTATGGATGAATTGATGGATGGATAAATGGATGAATGGATGGATGAATTGATGGATGGATGGATGGATAGATGGATGAATTGATGGATGGATGGATAGATGGATGAATTGATGGATGGATGAATGGATAGATGGATTGATGGATGGATGGATGATAGATGGATGAGTTGATGGATGGATGGATGGATATATGGATGGATGGATGGATGGATAGATGGATGAATGGATGGATGTATGGATGAATTGATGGATGGATGAATGGATGGATGGATAGAAGGATGATTAGATGGATGCATGAATGAATGGATAGATGGATAGATAAATGGATGGATGGATAGATATATGGATGTATGGATGAACTGATGGATGGATAAATGGATGAATGGATGGATGAATTGATGGATGGATGGATGAATGGATGGATGAATTGATGAATGGATGGATGAATGGATGGATGAATTGATGGATGGATGGATAGATGGATGAATGGATGGATGGATAGAAGGATGATTAGATGGATGCATAAATGAATGGATAGATGGATAGATAGATGGATGGACAGGCAGATTCTGTGTATGTGACGGTTACTTTTTCCAGAAGCTGTCGTAGCTGTTTGGTCCTGGCATCCCGTGAGCACATGGTCTGCTGAGGAGCCACCACAGTGCACACACAGCGGCCTTCGCTGTCCTGCGCCGAGCTGTACACCTGCCAGGACTCCTCCGGGTTCGCAGGCAGCACCTGTGCAAAACACGTCACACACAGACAAACGAGGTCAGTGAGAGAGGGCCCTAAAGAGAGCCACACTAGAGGATCCCAACCCAATTGTTAGCATCCCTGGCTGTTCCACATTTCAGTTCCAAATATCTGCCCCAGAAATTCAGCCTTCTTCAAACCTTGATTACCGAGAACAGTTCTACTGGGAGTCGGAATAAAAAGCATATATTGGGCCCACAGGACCTTTTGAAAAGAAGAAGACAGAAAGAGTTCTTCGGGGTAATGAAAAAACAACCAAGAAAGAACCACTTTTGATTCCCTGAAGAATCCTTCAATGGATGACTCTTTGGAGTGGCCAGGAACACTTGCTTAATTAAATATTTACATCTTCCAGCCAGCGAGTACTGCTGGTTTCTTTACATGTCCATACTAAAGCTTCTTCTTGCACAGTGGAGTTGCTCCAGACCTTCAGTGCAACATTGTTCCAAAGCAGCCACTCAATATGAAGGTTCTTTAAGGTTCTTGTTTTTGCCTTTGTGCTTACATTTTTGGCTCAGTTCATTGTAAAATCAATGATAGTGTTATTGCTATATCTCCAATTTCTTTCATGTTCTTCTCTGGTTCTTTCAGCTTTGTGAGCAGAGTAAGACATCTCACATATTTTTTCTTGCTGGAACTGAGTCATATGCATCTCATGACACATCCACACAAGCTGAAAGCCTCGTCTGGATCTTCTAGCCTCAGGATTTGCATGTCCAAATGAAGAGGTCTCACCCATACACAGCTCATGGCTGTAAGTTCTAGGAGCTTCCATATGCCAGAAGTTGAACCGCAGTCCCGAAGGGGATTTTGTATAACTGTGATCACATGGTTTGATATGAGAAAGCCATCTGGATTCGTGGAACAAACAAACCTTCTCCTATGTCTCGAACTAATCTCCAATACTCAAATGGGTTCGCCATATTCTAAATCTAGCTGGAGATTTCGCTCAATTGAAGGCACGTCTTCGTACAGTAAATGTCATCGTGGCGCTGCACTTTGAGATTATCGCTGGAACCATAATCTCAAATCTCAGAAGGTTTAAATGGCTTTGTACAGTCTGAAGCTCTTCAGATAAGTGGACATGCAGAGATTTTAGACATGCTGCATAGGGAACCTCTAGCATTCTCATTCACACATATTCACAGGTGCTTACAGGAAGCATTTCTCTCAGTTAGCCGGATTGTGATGATTGATGAGCAGAAAAGCAGCAGTTGTGTTAATATGCTTCAAGCAATTATCTCAATGCTGAAGCACATGATTTATCTGCAGTGTAGCACTGTTTACTGAAAGCCGTCTGCCTGTTTGAGAGTCTTTGTACTTGAGAAATCCAATCAGGTAAATATTTCCCTTCAGGTTTGATCAGCTCTGGAGATCAGACTTTAGGTTACTGCAGCAATGTCACAGTCAAAAGAGGGACAAAAATAGCTCAGTATTAATTTCTCAGTTCACATGTTGCACAAACATGTCTGTGCATGATCACTTAATTCTGCTTGACAGCAATCTTACAGAGACAAAAGAAGCCAGCGTCAGATCCCTCGAGGCCGCGTTTGTAGCCATGTTCATGCCTAATGTGATTAGAATTAAAAGACAGGTATTTGGCACATCCCATAACTGGGGATGCAGATTATCTTCAAGTACAGGCTGCATTAGCTAAATATTAGTGATAATAGTGTTAATATTGGCTGGACACATTTCCCTGGAAGTATTTAAATAGCTTAAAACATGTGATAATAATAACTAATAATAATAATAATAATAATAATAACTATTAATCATCATAATAGCATAATCAGATATTGAAATATCAGACTAGTCACTATGCTTCTACCATAATAATGTTATAATGGTAATTAAAATAAAGTAAACCATTATATTACTACCAGTATTTGTCCCATTACAGTGAATAAATGCTATAGGTTTAGTCTCTCTCTCTCTCTCTCTCTCTCTCTCTCTCTCTCTCTCACTCACTCCAGTGCTCCTGTCTGGGACTCCTGGAGGGGCTGCCGCGAGCTTGGTGGTGTTAAGCCCGACCAGAGAGGGCAGCGTCTGCGACATCCAGTTGGTGATCATGGCCATAGTGCTGAGCACGACTCCAATCTTCAGCAAAGGCACCGACATCTCTGCGCTCGCCTGCTGCTCTCCTCTGAAGCCTTCATTGCGCGCGCGCCAGCGGGGAAGAGGGGCTCGAGCGGCCGGACTGGCCGGAGGTAGAGTGGCCTCGCGCCGGACAGAGCCATTCACACAGAGCCGCGCGGGACATGGTGAGCGTCCTGACTGGTCTGTCTGCACTCGTAAAACAGCGAGGACGAGGACGCGCGCGCCGTCAGCTCTCTACGCCTGCAGTCGAGTAATGCAAAGCGCGGAGACTCGGCAAGGCGTCTCATTGGCCCCGAGGGCACGCCCACCTCATTGAATATTCATGAACCACTCCGCTCTCTCTCGCCTTACGTCGCCTCCTCCCGCCTCCGCCCACCTCGTATTCGTTTCACTCACGATTTAGAAATGGAGGCAAAGTTCTCACAGCTTTTATCACCATTTTTTCTTCACAAATTAGCTCAAATGGAACTTATGACACATTCATTTTTTCTACCATTCAATGCACTAAACATGGCGCATAGAAAATGATTTTAATGTGCATAAAAACATAGTATAGTTAAAAAAAGTTTAAAATGTTAGTTTGTTTAAAATGTGCATTTTCTTCACATAATGTTCAAATATATGACATCAACAGTCTTTTAGTTTACTTGGGCTTATTTTTGACCAAATATAGGCTGATATGTTTTATTTATATACATATTTTAATGAACTAAATTCCGTGCATTTTTAAATGCACACAAACCAGCACTAAAATATTTAAATATATAAGTAAACAAAGGTACTAGCTTGAGAACTCTCTGTGAAATTGCTTTGATTTAGATAGATAGACAGACAGACAGACAGACAGACAGACAGACAGATAGATAGATAGATAGATAGATAGATAGATAGATAGATAGATAGATAGATAGATAGATAGATGTCATTATTTGTTGCTAACTGATAATTCTCCAGGGTGACAACGCATACATTAGCCAACAGGGGGCAGTGCAGGTTTCTTTATTATTCTGGCTACTGACCTCCTGTGCTTGACAGAGCTTGAGCATCATTTGGAATATTGGTTTCTATGCAGCACCCAAAAACATTTAAGGACCTGCCTCACCTAATTTTACAAGCATAATCTGAGACCAAGTCATCTTCAATTAGCTGTTTTCACTTAATGTCACATTAGCTCAGTATTCAGTAGATATTTTTCAGCCTAAACAGGTTCATCATGTAATAATCCAGGGAAAAATATCCTACATTTAAATAATGGCTTAATAATTAAATATTTATAGCTTGATAATAAAATATCTCCACTGGTATCATGGATGAACCTGACAAAATAGAATGAAATTAGTATTTATTCACTATGCAAAGCAGTAAGACTTTTCAGTGTGTAGAGACTGGAGTGATTGACTTACTTCCTTTCCATATTCATTATATGAATATTTCATCATAAAACCTTCAGTTGTGACTTATTTCCATTTTTGTTATTAGTTTCTATGTTATTTTCCTGAATCTTTGACCAAATGTGATGTAAGTTCACTGAAAAAATCACTGATTCATATTTTAGCCAATCTGTATGTTAAAATCAACCTTTACTTCTCTCTTTCTGAGAATTCCACCCTAACTTTGATTGTATTCTCTCACTACATACTCACATTAGTCATTGCATCAATTAGCACATAGAATGTGTTAAACAAATACTGTGGAATGATAGATTATTTGGTGGAGTGTGTAGACTCACTGTGACATTGCATTTCGTCATTGCGATTGCGATTGTGACACAAGGTGCAAACCATATGTTGGACTACTGAACTTCTCAGATGTCTATGTTTACAAGGTGAGTGAAAATAAAAGAGAACAGCGCTGTTTAAATGTAGAACAAATGAAGGAGAAGCCAATTTTCATTCGCTCTTTCATTCTTGTAAATAACGACTGTGATTGATCATCTCCGAAATGTCAGCACGCATTGGACAACAATGACAAGGAGCATTTGTGTGCTCATAAATCATACAATGTGGATGTCCCAGTGACTCGTGTTGAAGTTGCTGAAGTGGTAGTTTATCAGTAATGCAACCCAGCACGTCCACTGAACTGTAGAACAACAAACTGCACATGACCCAGGTTCTAAAGTAAAGGAACCAATGACATTGGAGAACTTTTGGTTAATGAAGAACAAGACTTCTGCTAAGATTTCAGTAAACTTGAACCAAATACCACTTTTTAAAAAAGATGCTTCTTTAGTATAGAAAATGGTCATATATATAGAACCATGAACACTTTGGGTTCCGCGTGGTTTGTTCAAGGGTTGCTCAGGTTGTCAAGCTTGTAAAAATAGAGGAACCTTTTTTTTTGTACTAAATAGAACACATTTCAAAAGCTTCAAAGTATAACCATTTACAACTCATCAATCTGAACCCTTTCGGAACCCAAAGTGTACATGGTTGTGTAGCATTTTCTTTACTAAAGAACCCTTGGAGAACCATGTGTATGAACCGTAGCTAAAACTAGCTAAAAGATGCCTGGTGTGAGACATCTGAGAAATGTGTGCTTGTGAATAAGATTATTAAGTTTGAATAGCCTCCAGAGCAAAAGTTTGCAGTCTATGTGGTCTGGGAAGCCCTGCAGAGATGCTGTGAAATAGGCTTAGCTACATGACTACAGCTGGCTTAAGCATTATCTATCCAATTACGGTTTGCAATGGCAGCTGCATATCAGACTAATTAGCCTGCGGTTCTTGGATGGGGGAAGAAAATGGCGTTTAGAAACCTACTTGGGTGAGTTCAGTGCCCATCAAAACGAGGAGGCTGAGAGTCAGGAGCTTGCTTGCAGGCTGCATCTTCCTCCGCCGTCCACCACCGGATCCGGGGCTATCACATGCAGGTCGGCGTTGGCCACCACGGTCCACCTGGCTCTTCTCTCCTCTTCTCGCTCCTCTCTCGTGATCTCGTTCTTACAGACCTCCGCCTCCAATCGCCGTTGTTGGTATCAAAAGAAAGGGAGCAGCTCGGCGTCTCTGGGCATATTTACAGCAGCTGGGTATGTCGACGCTGTCCTCGACCCAGACTCGGATGAAGAGCGAGCGAGAGAGGGTCCACAACACCTTCACTTCATCACTACCTAAAGTTGGCTTCTAAATGCTCGGATCGAGGCAGGTTGGAGGATTGAGGAGCTAGCCGTGGTGCTGAACCGGATGTGACACGAGCAGGCGTGGGAAATTCAGCGAGGGCTCTGGCAGGGAGGGGGGAGAGGAAGGAGCTCAGCCAAGAGGCTCACTCAGGCTCACTTCACAGGGAGGCAGTGAGGAGGTGACCGAGCCGGACCAGCAGTTTGGTTTTTGGGCTTTTTTTTAGCTGTTCAGGTGCAAAGTGAAGTGAATCTGTAATGTGAGACAAAAGACACAGCGGTTGCCATGGCGACTGAGCCCATTACACACCACCACCACCTTTAGCCACTTCTTGATTTGAGGGAGATGAAGTGGTTTCCTTATTCGGCAACCTTCCAGCAGGTCTAATGGGCCATTAGGATGAAAGAGAGGGAAAGGGGGGAGATAGAGGATAGAAATGTAAAAACACAGGGAGTGCAAGTAGTGAAACGAAAAAGGTGAGACATAGTAAGAGGAAAAGACACATATAGAAGAATGCAGAAAATGGTGATAGATAGATAGATAGATAGATAGATAGATAGATAGATAGATAGATAGATAGATAGATAGATAGACTGACAGTGAGAAGTGCAAAGAAAATCTGGAGTAAACAAGGAAAAGAATGAAATAAAGAAAAAAAAGAGTAGCAAGTGAGAAAAAAAGGAAAGAGGTACAGAAAGCAGAAAAGGCTGATAAATATATAGATACATAGATAGATAATTGTAGATAAAATGATAGATAGAGAGAGAGAGAGAGAGAGAAACACAGAGAAAGACATAGAGTGAAGGAAAGAGAAATAGAGAGGCCAAGAGAGAGAGAGTGCAAAGGAGAGTGAGAGACAAAGTGAGAAAAAGAGAAACAGAGAGAGAGAGAGAGAGAGAGAGTGAGAGAGAGTGCAAAAGAGAGAAAGCAAGAAAGAGAAAGAGAAAAAGAAAAAGAGGGAGAGAGAGAGAAAGCGAGAAAGAGAGAAACAGAGAGAGAGAGAGAGAGAGTGAGAAAGTGAGAAAGAGAAACAGAGAGAAAGAAAGAGGGCAAAAGAGAGAAGGAGAGAGTGATTGAAAGAGAAAGAGACAGAGGGAGACAGAGAGAAAGAGACAGAGAGATTGTGTGTGTGAAAGAGAGAGAGAGAGAGAGAGAGAGAGAGAGAGAGAGAGAAAGAAAGAGAGAGAGGAAGTATAAACCATTATTTCTTGACCTATATTTCAGTTTGTCTTGTGTGCTCTACACTCACACATGTGATCTTGATGCCAAAGCATTAAAGGAGAAGAGCCCTACATCCATATCTGTGTATCTGAAGGAATCCTTATGTAATTCCCAACCACTAAAGAGTCGTCTCATTTTGATATTTGATGCACTGGAGCATAATTTATTGAGCATGAAGACTCTCCCATGCTGTCATTAGAGCTGAATCGTCTTTCACTTGCTGACAGTAATGAACTGTTCTATTAAAGCACTAAATGCCATCACCATGGCAGCTTAAGACACACTGAAGGCATAAAAACTATGGAAATTGTGTGCCAGGCACTCACAGTGCAAGCCCCTGGTCTTAAAGGTCATCAAAGCTGTTTCATTTTTAAACACTTAAAAGGACGAGCTGTTACAAGATGAACATAAAGTTGTTTTGATACATTATAGTTTAAAAACATGCAGTTTGATCTCCATTATGATCAATTCATCATTTTATCTGCTTAATCCTGATCAGGGTCATGGCTCCTGGGCACAGGGCAGGGCATTACACTATCCTAACTAAGCCCAAGACAGGTCTCCAGTCCATCACTGACTGCACACACACAGACAATCTAGAGTACCCAATTAGCCTGACCCCCCATGTTTCTGGATGGTAGGAGGAAACCCTTGCAGACGTGGTGAGAACATGGAAACTCCACCCAGATGGGGACTTGAACCCAAGACTTCAGTGCTGAGAGAGGAATGTGCTAACCACCAAGCCAGCGTGCTGCCCAGAAGTTTGGTGGGGTTGTTATGGGGTTATTGTATGTTATTAAACAGGCCTGTGCTTGATGACAGTCTAGTAACATTTTGGCAGCAGGTAGGCCTATTATTATGCCAAAAAATAGATGTATTGCACTGCATGTCATAAGAAATGCATTTATTTTTTGCCAGTTTTCTAATGAATGCATAAGCAATGTGGCATGCTTAGCCAAAATGAAGCCCTAGAGTAACACAAGACAAGCATGCCCCACTTTCTCTTGCCTACTTTTTGATTCTGAGATTAGGGGAGGAAAACAATGCCGGGTGTGTGTACCATTTAATCATTTCCAACACTGAGGCCCTCTGAGCCGTAACCTCATAAATATGGCATTTTTACAATTACACCCAGCACCATTGTTGTCTTTAATGTCCTTTTAATTACAAACAGAAAAGCCATAAAGAAGTGAATCATTTTCTTTTTTGTTGATGAAAGATCTGGAGATAAATCACACTGAAGAAGGACATATTTTCCAATAAAACAAGGTATGATTGATGCTTCATAGTGAAACACATTTGCCCTCATGGGATGTTTTCAATTATAGCCTGCAGTTTCAAGGCCACCTGTCCCATAAGCCGTCTACTTGCTTGTTTCCTGTCACATAATGAAGTCTTCAAGCTGTAAACCCAAGCAGGAAGAACTTGTCTGTGCATGTGAGCGTGTACTAGGATCACCTCGTTCACGAGTTCATTCCATTTTTTATGACTTACATTGAAATGGTATTGGTTACAATGAAATATGAAGTAATTAAGAATAGCCACTCAACCCCCCAAATGATCACTGCGAAAAGGAAGCAAGGCAGAAACATGCTGCGATATGGACAAAAAAGACATATATTTATCTCAATTATCCTAATCAACGGCATTCAGCAGTCAGGCCCACCAGCATCCAGCAGCCGCAGGCCTGGTTTATAGCCTCATTAGGAGAAAAGCTCTGCAGCACAATGCTCTGGACTCTGCAGCCTTTTGATGTGGGGTTTCCATCAATGAAATGCATGAATCTAATATGCCGAGTGTTGTTTTTTTTAGCTTGTGCTCTAAAACATTTGTTTACAATAGTGGATATGACCATGCTTTATCTAATGTTAATGTAAAACACATACACTTTTAAAAATGATGGTTCTTCAAGGGTTCTTTAGTAAAGAAAGTGGTTCTACTGTATATAGAAACATGGACACTCTAATAACCCGAAGGTGAAAGGGTTCTTCAGATTGATGAGGAATGTGTTGTAGATGGTTCTATATAGAAACCTGTTGAAAATGGTTCTATATAGCCCCAAAAGAGTTCTCCAGTAGTTATGATATCAAGCTTATAATAATAGAACCCTTTTTGGTACTACATAGAACCATTTTCAAAAAATTCTATATAGAACCATCTACAGCACATTCATCATCAAGCTGAACCTTTTCATCATGCAAAGAACCCTTTGGGTTCTTTGAGTGCTCCTGGTCCATTAAAGAAACATTTTCTTTACTAAACAACCCTTGAAGAACCATCTTTTTTAAGAGTATAGATGGTTATATACTTAACATTTTGGAAAATGGTTCTATGTAGCCCTCAAAGGGTTCTGGTGTAGTTACAATGTCAAGCTTGTAATAATAGAGGAACCCTTTTTGGTGCTATATAGAACCATCTACAGCACATTCCTCATCAAGCTGAAGCCTTTCATCATGCAAAGAACCCTTTGGGTTCTTTGAGTGCTCCTGGTTCCTTATAGAACCATTTTTTACTAAAGAACTCTTGAAGAACCATCTCCTTTAAGAGTGTAGATGGTTCAATACAGAACCTTCTTGAAAATTGTTCTATATAATACAGCTCTCAAATGGTTTCTGCTGTAGTTACAAGGTCAAGCTTGTAATAATAGAGGAACCCTTTTTGGTGCTATATAAAGCCATTTTCAGCAAGTTTCTATATAGAACCCTCTACAACACATTCCTCATCAATCTGAAGAACCCTTTCACCATGCAAATAACCCTTTGGGTTCTTTAAATGTTCATGAAACCATCTTTTTTTAGAGTGTACAGCACTTTCCTCATCAATCTGAAGAAGCATCTCTTTTAAGAGTGTACAGTACATAATTTAACACTCAATAGTTGATTTGACCACACTCTGCCCACACATTTCACCCATAAAAGAAAGTTACTTTGACTAGCTTTGATTGAGATAATTAAGAGGGATTCTCTTCCAAAACTATCCAGCCACAAGAGGTTTTGTGGTCAGAGGCTGTCCATTGATGAAAGTCTAGAGCAAATTACACATGGACTGCACCAGCAAGGCTTCTTCTTAACAGTTTAATCTTGATCAGGGTTGCAATAAGTCCCCTAGCCCTTCACTGGGCAGGACTTTCAGCTATTCTAGCTATAGCCAGGACAGGGCACATACACACTCAGTTGCTGACCACACACACACACACACACACACAATTTAGAGTACCCAATTCACCTGACCTAAATGTTTTTGGACTGTGGGTGGAAACCAGAGACCCCAGAGGAAGCTCACACATGGAATCTCCACCCAGATGAGGATTCAAACCCAAGACCTCAGTGAAGAGAGGCACATGTGCTAACCACCAAGCCACCCATTATTGTGTGTGTTGTGTAATTAACTTTAAATATAATTGTGATAATTATTCGCTAAAATAAAATATTTTGTTTGGGTCAAATTCAAGTCCCCATCTGGGTGGAGATTCCATGTTCTCCTCGTGAATTGTGAATTAACTACTCTAAATTGTGCGCGTATGCACCCAGTGATGGATTGGCACCCTGTCCTTGGTTTAGATCATTGCCTGGTGAGGAGGTAGGGGACTAACAGCATCCTGATCAGGATCAAATAGATAAGATAATGGACAGATTGAACATATCTTCTAAGGAATCTAGATTTTCCCAGGATGGATGATTTTTACTAAATATTGATTAAAAACACAAACAACAAATGTACAATCTTTTAAAAATGTATTTATTCAGCAGACTAAGATGCTGACACTATGACCAGAGGATCAACAGCCGATGCCCAAGAGAGCAAAAATTGGCAGTGTTCTCTCTGGGCGGGTAGATGGCGCTCTCTTTCTCCATCACTTTCACATTGCAATGTCCCATTCAGAGCTGGGAACCCTGCACTTTCCTCTGAGCTAATTGGCTACTACTACATTGGGAAGCGGATAAAAATTGGCAAAAAACTTGGAAATAAAATGTAAAAAATGTATCTATTTGGAGGACTGTGAAGATGTCTTGTATGTGCTGCTTCATGTGGACAATAAGAGCAGCAGCTCTGCTGAGGAGCATCAGGAAATATGTTATTAAGAGCATAAATACAGTAGTTTGTGAAATCTGCTTTAATCTGCTGTTTCTTTAGGTCAGACTGGAGCACAGAATCAAAAGACAGAAGACGGTAGTGTTCACAGTAGTGAGTAGTGTTCCTCTGCCTTTCTTCATTATGTCTCATCTGTTCATCATGTTGATCCATACGTTAGTCAGCTCTGTCAGTATATTTGCTAAGGAGACACAGATCAGACAGAATCAAGAGAATCTGTTAGGAAAGGAGCTTCATTGAACTGTTCAGATGCAGACACAGATGTGGGGAAGTGAGAGGAGTCTGCAGTGAATCTTGAGCTCTGTGTGGTGGAGTTATTTCTTACTGAGACATATGCAGTAATGCAGTATCTGTTTGCATATCAAGTCTTATTGACTCTGTTTTACATGCAGTGATTTCTTGAGACTACTAATAAGATTTTAAGCCGTCCTTTGGTAATTCTGGTCAGTCTCCCAGAATTTGCTTAAAATAATAACTTGTGTTTGGACACTTTTAGCACTTTTAGCCATAGAAACATATTTTCTGGTCATTTTTTTGTTCTGTTGGAATTGTAGCCAAGTTCTTTGGAAGCTATTTGTCCGAGAGTTTGAGATCTGTTTGAATATTTGTAGTTTATTGAGCACAGCAATGTCCAAATGGCTTATAAGGATTTCGTTTTATCCCTGGACCAGCCGTGTGTCCTCCATGGTTAGCCTCCTCACAATAGTAGATCATGTGCTTTGTGGCATGCAAGGGAAGGTTGGCAGTATTAGGCAGGGTTTTGTCTATACTGGATGGAGTTTTAGTGGTTTTGATTGTACAGGACAGAGTTTTGATGGGATTGGGTGAGGGTTTTGGCTTTTTCGGGTCTAGGGGTATCAGGTTGGTTTCTTGAATGTTACATTGGGATACTTACACTACTAAAACATCTGGCTAAAATGTACAAGTCTGAATAAAAAAATCTAAACTTTACTAGGTCTCTGTCTCCATAATAACTGCTGTGCAGGTGTGAAAGTGTCAAATCAGTTCATTTATGACTGCAGTGCAACAAAAATGGCCGCCCCACTTATATAATTTGCACCAAAGAAGAGCAGCATGCAGTGATGTGTTGCAGATGCGTTTGGACATCTGCCAACAAAATTTGGACTCATACTCTAAGGAAGGTGAAAGTTTCTGAAACAGAGTAAACAGCAGAAACATCCTCAATCACCCATCAAGAAAAAATTCAAAAGTCAACTTTCAACTGGAAAATTGATGCTAAGTCTGAAAGAAACCATAAGAGGACGGAGATTCACATCTGATGAAGAGGTGAAGACAGAGGTGCATTCGTGGCTCACAGCTCAGCCAAACACATGTTTTAATGAGGGAATATGAAAGATGTAATAGACGTAATATTCAAAAACATTCAAACAAATTCTCCTGAAACTATTTTCAATGCATCTTGGGTGTATTTACACCTACATCTCTATCCAGATACAATCCTCAAGACACATGAAATGACCAAACGTAAACAGGCTCACTGATTATTATGTTATATCTGTTTCCATGTTAAATGATGAGGTTGGTTAAATGTTATTACGGGCTGTGGAGGTTTTGTAGTTGGTTGCGCTTGCACAAGTCTATCCATTTGAGCAGTTTAATACAGAGGAAGTATAACAATCTTGTAAACGAGTGTTGCGACACTAAATGTGGAAGAAATGCAAATAGAAGCAAAACTTTTCAAGAAGGTAACATCAGTCACTCAGCAGCCACAGTGGATAATAAATAATTACATTCTTTCACACTATGAAGCTGTTTATGAGTGGATAACAGGTGAACTGCTCCATCACGTCATTCACAAACACCACAAAGCAACACGGCACTTTTTTCCTCAAGAACGTTGTGAAAAGAGTCTTGGCATGTCTCGCCCCACGCACGCTCATTTCTATTTCAGAAGTTAGGCAAATTTCTGACACATCTTGAAACTCCTTATGTCTCAACGTGAGTTTTGTTTGTGTAAGTTTGTCAGACATGTACAGCGTTACGAGCAGACAAAGCTGTAAGCAGTTGATGCTTTGCAAGCTGTAAGTAAAAATAGTTATATAACTTCTACCCTCCAGCCGTCTGTTAATAATGGGTTTGGAGCTTTCATGTTTCTCTGCGCTGCTTGGTAGATGAAAAGCAGGAGATGTCGACTGTACTACTGTAGTTTCTCTTCCAACTTGACTTTTTAAAAAGCTTGAGAATCATTTTGGAGTTTTACCAACTTGCAGGTGAGTCATCTGTGTTACGAGGAACCCTTGCATACAGATTAGAGATAATGCAATGCCCCTTATCTGTTTCTATACCCGCTGTAGCAGAAGTCAGTTATTTAGGAACACATTCATTTATCTTGAGCAAACAATTTAGTTTTGTGCTTGTTAGCTATGAATTTTGACATTTGAACATATTTATTCGAAAGGGTTCTTTAGTAAAGGGTTCTATATAGAATCATGAACACTTAAAGAACCCAAAGGTGGTGAAAGAGTCCTTTAGATCAATGGAGAATGTGCTGTAGATAGTTTTATATAGAAGCCTGCTGAAAATGGTTCTATATAGCACCCTAAAGTGTTCCTCTATTATTGCAAGTTTGACATCGTAACTATAGCAGAACCCTTTTTGGAGCTATATAGAACCATTTTCAAAAACATTCAATATACACTCAAAAAATATGGTTCTTCAAGAGTTCATTCATAAATAAAATGGTTCTCTATTGAAGAATGAACACTTAAAGAACCTTTTGCATGGATAAAGGGTTCTATCCATGGTGAAAGGATTCTTCAGATTGATGAGGAATGTGTTATAGGCAGTGTTGC
>BRDA01053143.1:0-17114 GCA_036984385.1 Crenuchus spilurus | reverse complement strand
ATGTGAGTAAAGAAATAATATATAAAGAATGAGCTAAGGAAAAACTTAGTTCAGAGTTCGAGTAAGAGTTCAGCTAAACCACTGCACGTAAACAAGTTGAGCGTGCCGGAAGTGTCGTCACTACTTTGACTTGTGTGATACATACCAGTGTCAGATAGCACTGAATTGACCTGCACATTTTAGCATTTTATCTGCCCTTCATCTCAAGCCAGGATTGCTAGTTGGATCAGGTGTGATCGAGCAGGGAAGGCATTAAAATATTCAGGACAGGGTTACTCCAGGGGTTCAGAATCAGTGTCCTAGAGGAGCAGTCATTCACATATTCTGCCCTCAGTTCCCTTACGTGTGTGTTAATCATGAAGGCTGCCGTCAGGTCCAGAGTCCCAGAGTGCAGGTCAGAGCCAGATGGATTGAAGTGGGTCAGAGTGTTTAGCAATACAGCTTAGGACATGGACCAGTGGGGTTTTAGCTCTGGAGGAACTTGCATATGAGGCTATATGGCTGTAAATATCTCTGATTATCACCACCATCAAACCTAATGTAATGAGGTTTTAGAAGACAAAGAGATATATTTTATTGATCCTTTTAGAGAACTTCTTGAATTCTTCTGTCAGGAGTGAATACACGCCTACACACTGGTAGACACAGCACAGTGCAGGGGGATCGGCAGCGTTTGTAATGTGGGGGGACACACTTGGGGGGGGGGGCTCCTTTGGGTTGTCCCAAATTTTTTTTTAATAAAGTAGATGCAATTTCCTACATTCTCCCTATTTTATCAGGTAATTTTACATAAGTAAACACTTGATTCAATAACTATTTTAGTGACAGTTTCCTCTTTCAACTAATCCATATATGCATCATCCTGTTTTTAAACTCACTACTATGGCTAAGGTAATAAAATTAATGTGACACAATTTATCACTATGACTTTAGGGGTGCATTTTACTTTTATTTTGTTTATTCTTGATTTAGTTTTATTTGTAACACAACATGCCATTGTGCCAAGAAATGGTGACACTCAACTGCATGTTTAAAAATAAGAATATTAATAACTTTACCCAGTGAAAAGTGCAGTTTTACTTTTTCTTATTGAACAAAAATGGCATGGTATCATGTAGCCTTCATAACACTAAATTACACTGTGCCAAACAATGGTGACACCATTTTTTTGTCAGTTTAGTCAACCTGCAAGTAATTGTTTTAAGAAATAGGTTTACATGATCCTTCCTACCATGGCACCACCACAATTTCTATCACTTCATAACTTTTACCCCCCCCTTTCACAATCCACTTATAACATATAATAACATCCATCTCCCTTCTCCCATTGTTTTACTTTTCATTATTCCTTCCTCATACACTGATTTTTCCTATTTTACTCCAAGAAATGAAAGTTAAAATTAAATAAGCCTATCTTTTTTATACTGGCCAAAATAAAATAAAGTTCAGTTTAAGCATGCTCTAGATTATGCCTTTAAATCAGTAATGTCTTTCATGAAGTTCACACAACTGAGTAGAATGCACCCAAAATAAATACTAATTTGAGTTTACTTTTTATATTTCATTCACAACTGCCCAAAACCCTTCATCACACACCTCACCAACAGAACTCTCTCCACCGTCCCTACATGCTGACCTACTTCTGATTCACTGCCTCTGACTCACTCTCAGTATGAATGAATGAACGATACACTTATATAGTGCCTTTCTCAAACCCAAGGACACTTAAATTTACACAATTAACAATTAACACAATCCATTTACATACTTAGAACTCAATCACACACTGGCAAAAAGCGGCAGCCAATCACGCACAGCGTGAGCACACGCACCTGAAGAACTGCATTGAGCACTAGGGGGACCACCCAGGACAGAGTGCCAACCACATCTGGGCATACACATACATTCATACCCACGAAACACACACACATACACACACACACACACACAAATATACATATTGATACACACACCAGGGTAATTTTTAGAGTAGCCAGTTCACCTGATCTCCATGTTTTTGGACTGCCGGAGGAAACCCACGGGGAGAACATGGAAACTCCACCCAGATGGGGACTTGAACCCAAGACCTCAGCGCTGAGAGGTGAACATGCTAACCACCAAGCCACCATGCCACCCATAAAGTATCAAGCTCCTACAAGAGAGATGGATTAATCATTGGGGTTTTTTTTCTATTGCCACCTGAAATAAGTCAGAATGGACTTGGCCTCATGCTTGGCATTACAAAACAGTTTAACTGCCAAATATAACTCAATAATAATAGACTTTGTCATCACTGAATTTAGGTGACGTGATAGCTAACATTAAGCTGCTAGCTGAAGGATCACCACTGACTAGCCAGCTAACTGTGCTAACTGCACATAGGAATAAACACTGTGGGGACTGTTTCCTGTGGGGAAATTGTGACTTACTTTCTGCTTCTTTGAAAATAAACTCCTAATTAGGCTTGAACCGGATACTCATTTCAGACGAGTATCCGGTACAGATAAAGCATTTGTGATGAGTACAATCAAATACGAGTAAAATTTGTCATTATCTGTGCTTGTGCTGAAGGAAAATCCTACTGACTGTCTTTACGATTTGTGATTGGCCAGTCACACAGAGCGCCCACCCCTCGCTTCACAGACTCTGTGTGTGAGAGTGAGGCAGAGCTCCTATGGAGTCACACACACATGCACACACGCAGACAGGCACACACACACACATACCTTAATCATCATTGTTTAACTTTGTGTGGGAAAAAATGCCAAGAACATTAAGTAGTAAAAATAAATAAATAATTGAGAAAAAAAAAACAGTTTGATCATAAAATTAAAACAAATAAAAAATAAAAAGGAAGTTGTGTTGAGTATGACAACTCTTGTTCGTGAATAGTAAATAGTTCTCTTACTTTTGTAATCAAAAACAATGTTTAGGCTGTTTTGTAAATAGTTTTCAAACAATACATCATAGCAACATCTGATCAATACATATCAATTTCCGACTCCATCATTAAAATAATGTACCAATTTAAGCCCCACCCACTTCCGGTTAACCACGCCCATTTCCAGGTTAGGTCCTGCCCACTCCGAGTACAGCTAAGGATACAGATAATTTAGATGGTTGAACAGATACAGATACAGATAATAGTGTACTTGCTCATCCCTACTCCTAATGTCCACTGTGTCTGGGGATGGATCAGATATTACAAAATAACTGTCATCCAAAAATACCAATCTGTGCTAGCCTGCTGTTAATTAAAGTAAATTAGCTTCCTCCTTGTTTCATTGTTTAGTTGAGCAGTAATTTAACATGGCCTATGGCTAATTTTGAGGATGTGTAAAAAAAAATAAGGTTTTAGCAAAAACTGGACATTGTGAGATGTCAATGGACTGATGTTATCTCTTTCACTTTTGAGCAGCCTGCACTGACCATTCACTTCATAGTTTATGCTTGCATGTGGTGTGGTAATCAGGAAAACGTAAACTTTTAGTGGTATTAGAAGATTATTTTAGAGTATACTTTTAGAGTATTCTCCTATTAGTAAAGGTGAATGGATTTTTCTGCAAAGCAACAGAAAGAGCACTGTGTGAACTAATATTCTATGGTAAATGTGTGGGGGGGTTCAAACAAATATATTTTAAATAGTGACACGTCCCCTTCACAAATAATTACCACAACGCGTATGGACAGTGTAGAATACACCTATCCAGAGCAGTGGGCAGTCACCTACAGTACTGTGGTGGTCAGGACGTAGTTGAGGTTTAGGTACCTTGCGCAAGGACACTTCAGCTGTGAATTTTTGTTGCCGGTTCAGGGGTTTGAACTGGCAACCTTTCTAGCCCTCTCTCTCCAGCCATTACACCACGGCTGGTCCCATCCAAGTCATTTTAGATCATTTCTGTGGCTTCAGTTATGATGGAATGTTCACAGTGTGTGAAGAGCAGGTAATTTTCAATGATGTAAAAAAGAAGAAAAAAAATGTTACATGATTTTGATATAATAGTGATGATATGCAGCTAAAGATCTTTGCTCTCATTTTCACAAAATGACATTACAAACACTGACACACTGTCTCTCCAATTATGGCTGCTGCATCAATTAAGTGATAGTTTGGAGTGCAATAGAGAAGACAGAGAAAATTGCACTGATGAAAGCCTCGGCACAGGACTGTCAGTGAGATTCTGGTGTTCAGAGATTACACTGATGATGCTGCTTCAGCACGTGTCTCAGCAAGCAATTAAAAACAAAACCGACATTCAGTTGCATATGTAATTATTGCTTATTAGCTTGTAATTAGTTGATTCTCTAGTTGATTCTCCTGAATGACAAGCAAGTCAAGCAAAAACATGATGCATAAGTAAGCACACACACACACACACACACACACACACACACACACACATGGGTGCCTGCTGGATCAGTATTGGGGGGGGCTGCTTTCCTGTGAATGGCTGTGTTAAGTAGCAAGGCCTGTAGTTGGCTGAAATTGTACTCGTTACCCAAACGACTCTTTAAACATTAACGAGAGTGTGCTGCTGGGCCTAGTTGCGTAAGCCTGCTCTGAGTGCTAGAACCAGCCAATTACAGCAGAAGATTAGCCTAATGGATCAGAGCCACAATATGAGGATATGTAGTGCTCATCGCACCGTGGGGGAAAACTATCTCCCCTTACTCATAACTCACACCACACTCAGATATGTGAGCCTGTCACCACTAAATCATCCAGAGTAAAAGGAATGCATTCCTATTCATATTATCCAAAATTGTGCTTCTGTGGAATTCCTTCCTTCTTTGCCGTTTACGAATTTTCTTGAGTGCTCCTCTGCATCAGTAATGAAACATTCAGTACTCAGGTACATAGATGAAAATGTATGTAAGTGTAACTAAACCCTTAAAGTCCAATAATGGTCTCCTGAGAGGCCAATGTCATACAGGAAAATGTAATGAGTATTAGTCAAAGCACTTTGTAGATTTTCCTAAAACACTCCTAATGAATCATATTTAAAGAGCACATTATACATGCATTTTGTATAAATATGTAATATTACATGCTATATACATTGTCCATGTCATTATGTACAGTACCATCACATATTATTTGGGTGGTGGATCATTCTTGGCATTACAGTAGCATTGATGTGGTGGTGGTGTGTTAGTGTGCATTGTGCTGGTCTATCAGTCAAATAATACTTGATCTGTTGAAGAACAGGGTAACAAAGTAGACAGAGAAACAGATGGACTACAGTCTGAAATTGTAGAGCTACAAAGTGCACCTATATGGTCAGTGGAGCTCAAATGGACAATGCATTGTAGAATACAATGCATGTATAATTCTGTACCTATGAAAATGTAGATTTGCTAATATACAGAGCACAATAAAAAAGCAGGTCATTATATGTACAAATATATAAACTCTTATATAATCCTAAATTAGAAAAATGTTGGACAGTATGGAAAATACAAAAAAGGTCTGGAGCAAATAGTGTTGATTTCTTTCAAAAAAGTGATTTGGAGTACTGTTTCTCATCCAATGTTTTTATTTATTTATTTATTTATTTCCTACCTTGTAACTTAATATTGAAGTCATCCAGATTTTGAAGGAACACATAGAATCATGTAGTAAAGTGTTAAACAAACCAAAATATATTTTAGATTCATAAATAGATTCATAAATAGATTCATAAATACTTCATAGTTTGGATGAATTTAGTATTAATGTACAATGCAGACAATTTTTAAATAATTAAAAACCAGTAAACATCTAGAAGGTGTGTCCAAACCTTTGACTGGTAATGTATATTTTCTCTGAGCCCAGAAGAGTTGACACATCTCCTGGACATGGTCAACATAAGGCTTCTTTTCTGCACAGTAAACTTTAAGTGTCATTTGTGAATGTAACTCTAGAGGAAGAAATGTGCAAATCCCTTCCAATATTTCTTTGATGAACAGATTTTAAACATGACAATATTTTTTCACACATTTGTTCTCAAACTATAGATCTTGCTAGTCAAAGGCTCAGCCTTTTGTGGATACAGCTCTTGTACCAAATCATGACTTTGAGATCATCTGTTTGAAATCACATCACTATTTCACTTTTACCTCATTATTATATGATATATAGCTCCAAATTGCCCCGTCCCAACTTTGTGTAAATGTGATGCAGCCCTGATATGCAGGACTGGATGTATATGGTTCATATGGTTTGGGTTCAAACTGTCTGCAATTAAATATAATTCAGCATAAATGCAATAAACGATGCATTTTTCATTTTCCAGACTGTTCCAACTTTTTTGATTTGTGGTTTTACACTGATGTTATAATCCAATACAGTCCATGCTCTAGCATGCATTACACATTCAAACATTCCCTGTACTTAAACCACATGATTTCTGTCCTTAAAACTAGCTGCCAGCAAGTCCAGGCTTTTAATTATTTGAGGATATCTCAGCCACTTTCCAATGTTTTCTGTGTAATTACTGAATAATCAGCCTTAGGCTGTAGACTGGGAATTTTAAGGGTTAAGGAGATTGAGGTCATTTAAATGTGAATAGCTAATTGAACTTGCTAATTTCAAATTTCTTATGAATACATAGTACTTTAGAGAGGACTGTATAGTCATTTACAAGCTTTAATTGAAGCAATTATTACCTCTAACTAGTGATTCATAAAGAATAAAGCATCTTTAATATTGTATCATTCATTGTATAAAAAAGCTTATTTTATGCATATTTAAGGCAATGTAGTGCATTATAACATTAGTGTCTAAAACATTATTAAACACATTCTGTATTTATCCTAGTAAATTATGAGTAAAGTCATATAAAAAAAATAGAATATTTTTAGAAAAAAAAACATTTGTGTACATAATTTAATTTGTAAAGGTAAACTGCTGTGTGTGTGTGTGTGTGTGTGTGTGTGTGTGTGTGTGTGTGTGTGTGTGTGTGTGTGTATATATATATATATATATAATTATTATTATTATTATTATTTACAAATAAAGTGACATATTTCATGACTTTTTTTGTTTGCAGTTTGAATAAACTGCTATTACATTATATATACCACATAAATCTGCCAAGTGTCACATTCCTAATATAAACACTCTTCAACCAGAGACAATATTCAGAAGTTTTGGACTCAGTGTTCCAAAGTTCTTTTCAGATGAATGTCAGTTTTGCATTTCATTTGTAAATCAAGCTACAAGAGTCTGGAGGAAGAGTGGAGAGACACAGAATCCAAGGTGTCTGAAGTCCAGTGTGAAGTTTCTGTGATGGTTTGAGGTGCTATGTCATCTGCTGGTGTTGGTCCACTGTGTTTTATCAAGTCCAACATCAACACAGCCATCTACCAGGAAATATTTGAGCCATCTACCAGGAAACTTTTATCTACTGACAAGCTTTATGGAGATGCTAATTTCCTCTTCCAGCAGAACTTATCACCTTCACACAGTGAAAAAACTACTACTGATCATCATATTACTGTGCTTGATTGGCTAGCCAGCTCTCTGGACCTGAACCCCACAGAGAATCTATAGAGTATTGTTAAGAAGAAGATGAGAAACAACTGCACCAGCAATACTGGCAAGCTGATCAAAAGCAACCTGGGCTTCAATAACATCCAGCAGTGCCACAAGCTGATTTCTTCCATGTCATGCTGCACTGATGCAGTAAAGGAGCGACTGTATAAATGAACATACTTGTCAGAAGTTGGACATTTCTGTAATGTACATCCTTTTCTGTTTGATCTTATGAAATATTCTATTAATTTGAGACACTGTATTTTGGAATTCACATGTAATTAATATAGAATACAGTATATGGGTTTACCTTTATGAATTAAATTACGAATAAATTAAATTTACAAAGAAAAATGAACTTTTTCATGATATTGTAATTTTTTTAGATGCGTTAGTATGATCGTAATGTCCTTATTATGACATTATTGCATCATTATGCTACAGTATATTATGCATGCAGAATATATAGGAAGTGTTACCAAATTTCTAAATCTATATTTTATTTAAAATATATCATAAAAAAACATAAAATCTACATCATGTATAATATAATCACTGATTTTTCAGAGAGGTAAATTTACAGGATGCTGGCTCATTTAACCTTACACTGTGTAAAAGGGAGCTGTTGTGTTCAAACACTGACAAAAAATGAGATACATGGTTTTGATATGATATACAACATCAGCTGGCACACAACCAATAAGACTTGCATCTAAGCAAGCAGCTCCACCTAGTGACATTGAGGTGAACTGTCTGCAACTTCATATATCCTACATATATCTACTCACACATCCACATAAAATCTGTCAAAAGAGGTTTGATACTGACTATGGACATGCACTTGTAGTTTTGGGTGTACTTCCAAGTACTTACTACCCTCCCTCCAGTGATGCCTAGCCTGTGGAGAGGGAGATAGAGCTAGTACTAATATCAGTGTTTATCCAGTTTTTTAAAGAAATCAAATGGCTGGGAAATGTTCCCAGATGTTCTGTGTAAGAGTGAATTTGTTTTTGACCATGTAAACTCATCCAATGCCATGTCTACAGGGGCAGCATGCTGATGGTAACATAAAGAGAGAGAGAGAGAGAGAGAGAGAGAGAGGGAGAGAGAGAGAGAGATATCCCCCAAGGGTAGAGCGAACAGATTGGTCCCCCCTGAACAGAAAGCCCTGACTGAAAAACATGAGTCAGACACACAACTGATACACTAAACTGTGATAACGCCACTGAAAGCATGCATATGGTAATGTAAGTTTGCATTAATGAATGCATGAGTACAGTGCATTTGATTAAAGATGCTCTCTGGAATTAATAACATTATCAATAAAAAATTATAAAAATAACATTTCCGTTGTTCTTTACTGTGTTGAATTTACACTCCAAATATGAGACCTTGTGACTCAATTATTGGCATATTTACAAATGTTAAACTCATGTTTTGTTAAATTTCTAATTGAAAAAAAGTTTACACATCCTGCTAGAGAACAAACGTAATGCACAATTATTACATATTTATTTGTTGAATTTAATATAGTGTACAATAATAATCCCTAGATAAATAGATAAATACTATATTGATGCCAGAGGGAAATTCAAGTCATCCAGTAGCGATTCCACCTTACACAAAAAAAACTTGCAGGTATAAAATAAACAGTGCAAAAATGCAGGTATGTGCTGAACAGTACAAATACTGTATATGTATATTTATTTTAGAAGATGCCAAATTTTTCAGGTACTTATTGCAAATTATTCAGTTAACACTGTTAAAGTCTCATTGCACTCAAATGAAAGCAGAGGAGTTAAATACAAAATCATTGAATTAATTTATAGGCCAAAATGTGTCTAAACTTTGGACACAAAGTAGCACCTTTGTCAGATATAACAGCTGATCACACTCGTGACATTCTTTCTACAACAGACATCAAACATTCTTCAGAGAGTTCTTCACAAATCTGTTGCAGAAGTTCACATAAATGTTGACACTTGTAGGTTTGCTTTACTTTTCACTTCATCCCAAATCAGCTGGACGGGGTTTAAATCTGGAGACAGTGCTGCCACTCCATGTTTTCAAGCTGACCATCTTGTTCTTTTTTCCTGAGGTAGCTCTGGCAGAGCTTCAATGTTTTGGTTCATTATCTTGCTGTAGGGTGAACCCCTGACCAAACAGGTACATACCAGCACTGCATGACGCTGCAGAATGCCGTGGTAGCCATGTTGGCTCAGTGTGCCTCTTATTCTGTAGGAATTAGTAGCACCATTTACATTATATTAATGTATTATTATGATAGCATAAGAAACAAAATAAAATAAATAGAAACTGTGTAGAAAAATTGACAACAAATAGTTTAATTGAAGTGAACTTAAATGTTCAGGGGTGTAAAAACTTTTGACCAAGACTCTACACCTCTCTGTAACCTGATTAAAGATGATTACAAATGTACATGTTTCAGAGAAAGAGTGTCTTTGCAATGCATACATGTATTACAGGAGAGCAGGTCTAAACTCCTGCCTGTGGTAGTCTGGTAATCTAGTGATCCAGCAGGTAGAGATGAAGTTGAAGGGATGTGGAGATATCATTAGATATTCTGTAAAGTGGTAATATCTATAGAGAAATGTTGTTCTCAGCTCATTAAGCAGAAATGGAGTTGTGGTCAAATTCAGTGCTGCCAAAAACACACATTTGTCCTAGTAAGATTTTATGTACAATATTTTTATGGTAATTGAGTCATTTAAATGTTACACGTAAAGAGCAGACATTTTAAAACCTTTTATACTTCATTCCTTATGGAAGCCATCAAAACTGGCACTGTACTGTACACAAACTCCCCACAGAGTTTTCAGGCAGGACACTTAATATAAAATGTCTGGAGCTGAAGGTCATGGCTATGCTATCCAAAGTCCTCAGGTAATAGCACATGCTGTCCTTGAAATCTGTTTGCATTTTAATAGACATTCATTATTTATTTCAGATTTGTGCACAGGTCAGGCTCTTAAAGCAATATTATAGGCCACTATGTTCAGTCCAAAGATCTCCCAAATCTATTACTTCTGACAAATGTGACACAAGGTTCTGTTTCTCCTTTATCATGACTGAAAAAGTCAAATTTGTTGGTATATCATTTTTACAAATGTCACAAAGCAGCTTTACAGAATTCCAGCAATGAAACAAAAGATCAACAGAGCATAAAACATAAAATCCCCAGTGAGCAAGTCAACAGTGACAGTGGCAAATCCCTCAGAGCTGGAGGTTGAAACATTGAGAAGAACCAAGACTCATATGGGGGGACCTACCCTCCTCTGGCATATTTTTATGTTACTTATAAGACAGTGACTGTACCACTATGTAAGACTGTTGTTCATGTGTACTGACATAGTGAAAGTGGTAAGAATGATAAAAGTACTGATGATTGTTAATGATTCAATAATAATAACAATGATAGCATCAGTTAGAGTCCATATAAACTACAATGTGGTGATATAATGGAAGGTGGGCAGTTAATCCAATACAGTTAGCAGTAACTGACTGGTGAGCAGCTGATCTTAGGTAGGCAGCAGGTAATCCCAGCAGTCAATCCTCCATCAGTTTCAAACCAGATAGAGCCAGAAGGTAATTGACATGGACGCTCCCTGAAATATTGCTGTTGTTTGTTTGAAGTGAATGAATGAAAGAAGCAAGACAACAGCACAAGTATTTGAGTTTACCATAATTCCTTAAGTCCAATGGAAATGAACCGTCATTGATCAATGTGCCTGTACACAGAGAGGAATTTAACCTCCACATTGTGAGAAACACACATACACACACTAGTGAATATATTAAGGTGCAGTGAGCACAAGAGCCCAAAATGGTGGGCCCCACAGCATCTGGGGAGCAGTTGGAGGTTAGGTGCCTGGGCACTAGAGTCATCTACCAGTGATCAAACTGGCAAACTTCCAGTCACAAGATTAGATTCATAACCACCAGACCACAGCTGCCCCCAAACCAGACAGGAACCACACTGAACCTGTGGCCCTTCAACATTTGTCTAAAGGAAGCATTAATAACCAAAAGCTGAAGTAAACATCTTTTCAGCCTAGAAAACACTCACAGTATAAAATGTCTTCTCAGATGTCTAGGAAAAAAATCCACCATGTTTTTTGTCTTGGAAGGGACAGATTTGGGCCAAGGACCACAAAATATCAATAAAGAAGTTTCAGGAGCTCTTAGTATAGTAGCATGTTGTAAACAAAGGCAGATTAGCAACTTATCAGCCCTTTTTGTGTTGTCAGTAATCTCCTGTATATGTGGATAAACTTTTATTTTTGCTTCAGATAATATCAAAAGATTCAACTTTGAGTAGACCCAAATAATATTGTGGGCCAAAATTGGCTCTGAAGTCACTGGTCTAGGATATTGCTTATTATTTTGTTTAGGGATATATGATCATTAAGACGATACACTGATCAGTGAACTCCCACTAACTTCAAACAACAGAGTCCTTCACAGTCTTCAAACGCAGATATGAAGACTTATTATTTTGTTGAACACTTAAGCGAGCACTAGTTTATATCTCTTAAATGCATTGTATTGCTCTTATGTTGTGTATAATTGTGTCTTTCCCTTTTTCTAGGAATTAGTAATGATGTTTGTTATAACAGTGTCTGAACTGAAAAGTGTTTTCTTGACTCTAACCTGTCTGTAATAGCTGAGATAATTATCTTAATGGAAACAAAGCACTGTTGTACGTCACTCTGGATAAGAGCATCTGCCAAATGCTGTAAATGTAAATGTAACAAAGATCTCACACACGTTGTTAGCCCCCTTTAACCCTGTTCTTCAATGGTCTGGACCACCTCAGAACAGGCATTATTTGAGTGGTGGATCATCGTCAGCACTGCAGTGACACTGATGTGGCGGTGGGGAATTAATGTGTGTTGCGCTGGTACAAGTGGATCAGTTTTTTGTGCCTTATGTAAGCCTTCTTTAATGCTGAAGATGTTATCTATCCATTTGACAATGAAAATAGATTATACCATATTTCAAATTGACCTGTCAAAAGGTTTGTTAAAAAATTAGCTCAAAATATTTCTGATGAACATTAGCTTAGGTTTATGTTTTTTTCTCAACTCAAGTGTTGCAGCATCAATTTCCTATTTGATACTTTTCATGCCAACCTATGTGATGTTATACCATTGAGGGCATGTCGTTTTGATTATGTGGTTTCACAGCTAGAGTGTGCAAAATGCTATAGAAAATTCCTTTATAAATATAATGTCACAACTGACCTTATGTCCCATTTCTCCTATTAGATTCATCTTATCAGATAATCCGAACATCCTATCAGATTATCACACAAGTTCTTGTGACTTGGTCATTTACTTATTCTAAAATTTAAAGTTCTAAAGGGTTCACAAACATTCAAGCACCACTGTACTTTTAGGTCGCACATTTTAAAAGTAGCACAAATTGCACAATTAGTTCTAATTTATCAAACTCCACAAAAAAAAAATAGTGGGACAAGCCTTCTCTCCATATTTCCCATCCTTGTTTGAGCACTCCTTTGAAGATAAATGTTTGCTATATGTCTGTTGGCATTTGTCAGCTCAACTAGATAGCAAAGAAAGTCTAAAGATAAGCCTTTTAGGTGAAGTTGATCATTTATCAACTAAGAAAGCCTTATACCAGCTATTCTGTAGTCCATGGTGGAGATATAAGTTTTATAGTGAATACAATGGTATAACAAATTCAAAGAGACAGAAAAAAGGCAATGTCTGCCATTCCAATTTGCCACAGTAACATTCCACAGCAGTGAACGCTTGTAGACTTTATTTAAGGTGTGCTGTAGAGCTTTAGACTTGCCTCAGAGACCATCACAGTGCCCAATTGCTACTGGAACAGACTCAAAGTGCTTAGACTTAAATGAGCTGGTATAAATGACCTTGCTCCAAATTCAAAGTTAGATCCCTAGGCACTGAATATAACTTTGAATATAACTAAGGAGCTCCCAAGTGCTTGACATTAGCACCTGATAGACCTTCCATATCTACAACACATATGGGTCATCAGAGCAGACCCACCAAACAGCCCTAAAACCCACTTGTTGTGAACTCTATTACATTGCAGTTAGAAACGTTGACAGGATACTGTCTTATCTCTACTCTCACACTCATTGTAAAGTCTTATTGCTGTGATTCTTCATCTTGCGTGTAATCTAAGAGTGTTATTTCAAGCCCAAGCACTGACATTTCAAAGTGACGGGGCCATGCAGTGTCATCCTGATCTCATAGTGAGCATTACACAAGCGGCATTGTAATGACAAAGAGAAGTAAGGTCCTCAACTGACCTATCTACACTCTGCCCATAAATGTGTATATAATATGTTTTTTTACTTAAAATAATATACAAACTACTAAGTGACTGATAGACATTATTATGTCCCAATGTATGCATTAAGCTACTTTACGTTGCGACCTATTGCTGACACTGATATACAAATGCACACAATTTGATCAAAACAGACAGACAGAGATACATTTTTCATCCCACAGGGAAATTAAAATGTCCAGTAGCTCACAAAACATTAATTACCATAATATATTAAGAAGAAAATACAAAGTATAATGGACCATTATTGCACATATACAGATATACCTATTGCATAAGGTTTTATAGAATCAGAGGTCATGTTAAAACAATCCCCAGGATCAAGACATATTGCACAGACAGTTTATTCCACATACAAGGTGCCAACTACTAAGAACCATTAGGGAGTTGCACTTCACCACCCTCCTAATTATTGGCAATTAACCCTGTGAAGTCTATTGTTTGTCTAGTCCCTGTAGAGTACAGCCAATAGAATAGGACTCTCTGGAGTAGATAAACATGAACCTATTGGCACCATGTCTAATGCCAGGCGTGTGGTATAAAGCTCCCCGGCATTGAGCTGTGGAACAGTGGAAATGTGTTCTCTGGAATGATGGAGCTCAATCCAGTGCTTTTGGGATGAGTTGGGGATGAATTGGAATAGTGATCATCCAACATCCTGACCTCACTAACAATCTTGCAGCTGAATGCAATCAAATCCTCACAGTAATGCTCCAAAATCTAGTGGAAAGCCTTTCTGGACAGTAGAGACAATTACTCCAACAACAGCAGAATAAGCTCTTACAAGTATAAACATATATAAGAGGTTTTATGTATTTTCTGCCAAATGAATTAACGTGGTTGCTCACATGAGATTGTAGCAGCTGAGGGCAGAGCATGGACAGGTAATGTGGGGACAACACAGCTTCAAGCTCTCATCAAGAGTGATGTTTCAAACCAAATCAAAGTACAAAGAGCTTTTCACATGTTGGACATATGTCACGCAGTAGGGATGTCATTTGAAGCTGAAAGGTGTCTCATCTGATTAGCCTCCCCAACTCTGGCATTTAATGAGAGACGGATACACTACAGAAACTGCCTTTAGTTGTGTGTATTAGTAAATCAGTTATGACACCCATTCATTTCCTCATTAGTTGAACTATGACTAGATTCTTATATAATACAATTTAATAGTAGAACATTTGTTCTAATAGTGAAAGGTAATTTACAAAACAATAAGAATTATAAACTTTGTATGGTAAAAGATATGGTATGCATTAAAAACAATGTGCTAGAGTTGACAAGCAATATGACCCTCTATCCCATCAGAGTACAGAGCACTGAGGATTTTAAGACTTGAAAACTTAGAATATAAATACTTATATATTTATCTTCCTGAATTTCCCGCAAGGGATTAATAAAGTATTTATCTATCTATCTATCTATCTATCTATATATATATATATATATATATATATATAATATATATAATATAACTGTATCACATTTTATACTATCACACACATATTTTAAGACATATATACATCTGTGTGTGTGTGTGTGTGTGTGTGTGTGTGTGTGTGTGTGTGTGTGTGTGTGTGTGTGTGTGTGAGAGAGAGAGAGAGATTCAGTTGCATCCCATGACAAGGACAAGTCTATTAGGAGTGTGGTAGATAGATCTTTCAGTGATGTTATTGGGCTAATTAGGTATATATTGAGCTCTAATGTTTGTTAGTATATAGGTCAGGAAACTCAGACACAAGTAATAGAAACTGATCGTAATAAGTCCATAATATATTATACATATACAGTATGTATGACTAGGCCTACAAGGGGCGTGGTAGTGGGGGGAAAAGTGGGACTGAGTTACCAGGGCCCCAAGTGGGGCGAGGGCCCTTGAGGAGTCTGGAATTTTATTGTCCTTTAAATATTAAAGGAAATAATATATGATAATAGGGGCGAGGGGCCCTGGGCACTGCTTGTCCATAGGGCCCAGAATTTGGTGCCACGCCCCTGAGGCCTACTATACATTTGTGATTTGACACAATAATGTATGTTACATTGCTATAAGACTAAGAAGTTAAAGTGTAAGTCCACACATTTTTAGGAGTTTACCATATAAGACAAGCACTACAACAAAAAAGATGTAAATTGTAAGTATACATAACTGCAGTCAGGCCTAAGAAATTCCCTCCAGTATGACTTTTGTTAGATCGATACAGTGAGTCATTTCTCTTGCTTTGTATTCTGCTCTTACTTTGACTAACAGGCTGAAAGTATGACACACAACCCTGTGGAGTTAAACTTATACAGCAATAGAAGTCTGAAATCACTGAGTATCATGCTTTGAACTGCAACAATCCACCTTCCACACCGCATAAGCTTGAGTAAGTCTGTGCTAAATTGGCAATTAGTATACAAGTAATTGCTTGTTAATGCTTACCTTCAGTGACTTTCATCTTGTCTTTGTATTCTCAGCACTGCTAATCAATTCAATTCTCTAGCCTCTACAAAAACTCTTCAAAATGAAGGTGTTAGAGGCTGCTTTAGGGCAATGACTTTAACCCTATTCAGAATCAGGTGGACATCTGTTTTTTTTTTTTTACTCATCTCCTCAGTGTTGAAACTCCTGCATCTGGACACCATTAAAATAAATACAGGAGCAAGTTTCTGGGAGGTTGTAGGGTTTAACAAACACAAATGCCAGTATCACATAATGATCACAGTTAATTTGTACCTGTAGCTGTGATTAAAGTTTAATAAGCCTGTATTATTATTATTATTATTATTATTATTATTATTATGTAATAAGCCATTATATTGTCTTTCAAATGGATTTTAGTTTGGAATCGAATATCTTCCATCCAGATCATGTAGATTATTAACTGATTCTTCAATTGTATTCATATTTTTTTGCTTTGTGATTTGTGAAGAGTTTTGGTGGTTCAGTGCATTAAAAGACTAAATATGGCTAGTAGAAGCAACCTGTCAGAAAGGGAGGAGGAGAGGAGGAGAGGAGGTGGATGCATGTGTGAGTGAACATTTATTCAACAAAAATCTTGGACTTGAACAAACTTGGCTGTGACAAAGAGAACATATAAGCCAAACATAATTGTACAGTAAATCTAATCATTTATAAAGTTCTAATATTAAACTTAATTTAGTATTTACTACAAACCGGATTCCAAAAAAGTTGGGACGCTATACAAATTGTGAATAAAAACTGAATGCAATGATGTGGAGATGGCAAATGTCA
>BRDA01053142.1:0-11146 GCA_036984385.1 Crenuchus spilurus | reverse complement strand
AATATTGACATTTGCCATCTCCACATCATTGCATTCAGTTTTTATTCACAATTTGTTTAGTGTCCCAACTTTTTTGGAATCTGGTTTGTACATGGGGGGGTGGGGGGTGGGGTTTGGGGGTTAGAAGGGGGACCCGATCTACATTGAACCAGTGGTGGGGGGTCCTAGCTTGCAAAAGGTTGACAACCACTGACTCAGCAGGTCTGATCTGAGAAACTAATCCAGTTTAACTGCAGTATGAACACAGCCTTAGAGACGCATTGGCCCTTTGTGGATCAGATCGTACCCTGCTGCAAGTTTCTCAGGCTGAATTAACCAAAGAAGCAGGATGTAAATTTTTTAATTGGGCTGACTTTGCAGGGCAAATTCAGGTTTAGGCTGAAAACTGCTTATGTAGGCCAGTGTTTTGTTCTTATGCCGGCAGGGTTACAGAATCTGTCACGTGATAGAATAACACACCCAGATCAGACTAGTGATCTCTGCTTTCCCTCGACATTGTTCTGCTGACTAATGCTGGTGCCAGCTTTTAGGATTTAAAACAATAAATCAGTAATGGAGAGGGACTTTGACAGGGACCTGGGTCCTGGGTTTCTGGTGTCCAACTCATATTCAACCTGGCAATTAACAGATAAACAGGAAAATCACTAAATTGTGCTGGACACCAGATCTCCAGGTACATATTTTAAGATTTATTTGGAGACACGCTTCACCTGAAAATAAATGTTCCCAGAAAAGCTTTTAGATTCCCTCAGGTTATAAATAGCTACAATTAACCCTTTAACATCCTGCTCAACCATTTGGTAGAGCACATTTGAGTCATTGTGTCTTATTGATGAAGGTGTTGAACTTAACACAATGTGATTGTGCCATCTCTACCAATCGGTTGAGGTATGTTATGCTAAAAACATCCACTAGAGGTCAGAAATGCTACATTTTCTTGTCAGAATGTCAGAATGTTACACCACCACACAGATGAGTGTTTAAAAAGTGAATAAAATTAACATCTTATTGTACATTTTCTGTATTTGTAGTTTCTGATTTTACCACAAAGTGTCTCATTGCCAATTTAAAGTGTACATATTGACTGTTTATTATATTATAATTGTATTCTTCTTGGTGATGATGTTAAAGGGTCATAAATGGAAGATCATAAACTGATTGGAAAGCTACCATTGAGATTTAGGAGTCTATTCTATAGAACCAAGAGCAAGGCCATTTCATCCTCAAACCCCAAACCTGTGGGCACAGCATCGCAGAGCATCATGAGTTTACTGGGATTCCCCATGTCCATGAATTCCAAAACATTTGTTTGTGTTTGAGATGCTCGTGGCACAAAATGCATAAATTGCACATAAAAGTTTAACTTATTATGTAACTAATTATTCAAGAGACCAATAAATCTGTACTAAGAACAATGAAAAACTAGGCGTGTCTCAATCGCACACTAAACACTAATGCTAGGATGTATATATGTACTAATCTTAATAGGATGGCAGATTAGTGCTCAGATGCTTAACATATTTAAACATTTTTACAAGCAGGAAGTGATGAAGTGTGTCGATGCCGAATTAACTTGTGTTATATAACATACAGCTACAACTCTAAAGGCTAATACACTGAAATGCCAAAAATAACATTTTATTGACATCATTTCTATTCTATTGAGTTAATGTGGACTCAGTCTTGACTTAGTTTCAGTCTTAATAAGTGTCACGCCTCCTGCCTCTGCTTTCTCCATGTCACCATACATGTGTCATTGTCCTGATGCCACGTGCTTGTATTTACGTTTGCGTCATGTCCCCATGTGCTTTGTTTGTTTATGTCTTCCATGTGTCTTGTTCATGTCTCTAACGACCAGTTACGTCATGTCATCTCTTCCTTGTGTTTCAGTCGTTGTCAGTCACTGTTGGTTGTGACCTTATTGTATGTCTCCAGCATCATTATTGTATAGCTTGTTTTGTTACCTTAGCCTTGTTTGTTTTGTTTAGTCTTTATTGTGAATAAAGCAGTGTTTGTTAAGGACCCCACCTCTACCTCCTTCTCTTCCTGCATTACGCTAATGTCGCAATAAGACTGATTCAATCTCTTGACTTGTCTTGGACTTGACAAAGGTGGTCTTGACTACAACCTCAGCAGGATGTGTTTAACAAGTTTGGTTGTAAAGGCAGCAGTGAGCCACATGTTCTCAGCAGGAAATCTGTGCGTCTGCAAGCACACATAGTGACGTGTTAGTACCCAGGTGAAAATAAATAATGGAATGGCTGTGAGAGGCACTCAGAGCCATATTAGTCAGTGCCAATGAGAAACTGCATCAAAAGTGTTTACTCTCACGTTCCAGTGGGCCTTAGTGAGACATTCACATGTTTGTTCATGAGATTTTGGGCCTGTACCTGCACAGTCCACAAGCTTGATAACCCCTACGAAAGAAAAAAGCAAAAATCTTTATATCGCAGTAGTTCCTCTTAGAGAAATGAGATATTTCTCCAGAGATGATCAGCAGACTAAATTGCTATATAATCTGAGGATCGCGAGTCCAAATCTCGATCATGCTGCTTGCATCGGCAGCCAGGGCCCAAGACAGCAAAAAATGGTTCTCTCTGGGCAGGTAAGATGGTACTGTCTCCCCAGCACTACTAAATAATGTTGGCTGGCTCAAATATCTGCCAGGCATTCCATCAGAACTGGGTATCCTGCGCTTTCCTCCGAGTATGTTAGCAGTTATGTATCGTCAGCAGTTGGAAAAGAGGCGGAGCCTGACTTCACCTGCATTGGAGGAGGCCTGTGGTAGTCCGAACCCTTCTAGAGTCATTACAAGTGATAAGGAGAATCACCAAATGGGCTTGTCGATTGGCTACCAAACATATTGGGGAGAAAACTGGGCAAAAGTAAAATTTTGAAAAATAGAATTTCACTAGACATTTCAATCGGTTTCCTATTCACGTTTACTAGAAGATTTCAAGATGTAGAAGATGCTATAAGATTTTGAAATGTCTCTCTAAACAAAGACCCGAATTGTCCAGACTCTTTTGCTGTCCTTTATTGGTGTAAAAACTGGGCAATAAAAAAGCAGGACAGAAAGAATATTGATGCCATTGAACGCTGATGCTGGAGAAGACTTCTGACAGAACCTTGGATAGCAGAAAACAAATAAATGTATCCTCGAATCCAAAGCTCATCTTTCACTAGAAGCCCAGATAACCAAACTGAAGATCTCTTAATTGGGACACATTAGGAGAAGAACCAGTTCACTTGAGAAGACAGTTATGCTGGAACAGTTGAAGATAGAAGAGGAAGATGACCAGCAACAAGATGGATGGATACAATCAGAGGAATCATGAACGAGCCAATAAGAAGCAAAAATAATAGCCTTGACTCTTAGACAAATTTATGGAGGAATAACAAACAACATTTGTGAGGAAGCTCTCGCTCTTATCCCTCCAATCCAGACGTTATGCATACATCTTAATTGTTTGCAAAGGCCACTGAAAGGTAGCTTAAAAGTTCACAACAAAGGGTAAAAGCCATAAAGAGTAAGAACCATAACGAGTAAGAGCTAAGGAACAAGCTTCTCACTCATTTTTAGGTCATTTTTGGCTGCATCCAGTGATTAGCCTTCCCCGCTATTGTCAAGGGGCCCAAATCATAGCCTTTGCTTGCTACCACAGTTTCTTTTTGTTTATCTTGAGTTGTCTGAGCCACGATAAGACTGTGGAAAGCTTTTATTGAAGGCTCTGTGGTCTTATTTTACAGCATTAAAAGGAATGGTTCAACCCAACATGTAAACGATGCTAATAAAGAGTGCACGCTGGCGCCCGTTAGCATTGTGTAATTGAACCTGTTATGGGTACCGTTTAAAGCTAACAGGGATGTTCTTGTCTTTACTGTTGTGAAGCTTGTGTGTATGTTATGCCTTTAAAAGATTGGCCTCATTTTAAGAATCCTTTGGAATGAAGGGGTCTCTGCGGCTTAAGAGAGTCTGAAACAGAATGCCGTACCTTCCTTTCATAATGAATTCCAGACAAGCGGCCAATTTCCTTACATGTCTCTGTCAACGACATCAGAAGCTCCTTTCCTTTCTGTGCTCTACAGACCTTACAAAAGCCTCGTCATGTGATATCTGTTAAGTTCTAAATGTTCCGATTGCTGTCTGAACTGAGCCAACCAGATTTTTCTTCTTCTCATCATTGGAAACGAAAGCACCGGTTGATGACATCATGCTTATTTTTATTACTACGCCGCTGCAGCTTTGCCAGAAGCTGTGCGAAGAATAGACTTATAACCATCCAGAACCACAATCTCTCCCACTCATCAAACTTAAAACATCTTAGCAACGGAACATGTGGAGCAATTCCTGTTCAATTAGCATATTAGAGAGTTTATTGTCTCTGGCATGCTAGACAGATCATGCGGGGAAAAAGAATCCCTCGCTCGGCAGACTTTAGGACACTCTGTGGTCAGAGGCACATGATTCCAGGACTTCACATGATCCAAGATGATTTGGGGCAAAAGTGCAGAGTACCAGAAGAGTCTGCATTCAGACCTGCCCTTTAAAGAGTTTCCATGCCTGCTTCTGGGCTCTTAATGACTTTACCACATGGCCCAGGAAGTCTTCCTAACAGGACTTAGTTCTAGCTGTTTGAATGGGAATTGGTAACATGTGCTACAAGTTATCTTTACTTCTAAAATAAGCCTCGTCTTTTCAATGATCATTTGACTTCTGGCGCTTTGCTAGCTAATGTCCTTTAGAGCGGTGGTGGGGCCAGAATTTCATTGCGGACGGGCCTTGGTTACGAGTTCCCACAATCACGAGAAACAGTTCAGTAGGGTTTTGGCTGTTTCCTACGCAGTGATGCTCTGAAATCGATGACATAAGAAAAGCTTTGGAAGTCTATTTTATTCATTTAATTTGGAAAAGGGTGCAAGGAAGAATGACAGAAGACCTTTGAGTCCATCCTGTATATTTTCATTGGCATTGGAGAAGCAATCAGAAACGTGGGAGGTCCTGGCTTCCGAGTGAGATGTAGGCCATGCTAGCTTCCCATTTTAACTACACCCCTGCTTCATAGATGTCTGTGTGAATCACACACTCTGAGCTGTCCATAGGTCTCACTGACTTACCAAGTCCAAAGTGAAGGTCAGCCATGACCTTGGAATTTATGAGGCCCGTGAGGTCTTTTTTATGACCCATTTTGATCCAGTCTGTCAAAGATGTTAGCTTCATAGGTAAGTTATATTTCCAGAACATTCTTCGTACCTGGGTCTCCTGACCCCTGTACAGCTGTCATAAAATACCAAACTTGTTGGAGGTGCATCGTACCCAGGTCACTATGTTATATACACACACACTTTATGTTATCAGTGGCACCAGATAAGGATGCTCAGCACATGAAGCTTTGAGATGGCAGACCTCTATAACTCAAACTGTACAAAGATGCACTTACCTCAGTATAGTTGATCTGCCAAGACACGTTTCGAGTGCAACATTCACTTCTGTAGTTTACAATTGGAGCTGCAACACTAACATACAGGGCTTAAACAATGAAACTGAAACACCTGTCATGTTAGTGTGGGAGGTTTCATGGCTAAATTGGACCAGTCTGGTGCCAATCTTCATTAATGTCACATTGCACCAGTAAGAGCAGAGTGTGAAGGTTCAATTAGCAGGTAAGAGCACAGTTTTGCTCAAAATATTGATATATATCAGGATGACAATGCACCAATACACACAGCAAGACTGGTGAAAGATTGGTTTGATGAACATGAAAGTGAAGTTGAACATCTCCCATGGCCTGCACAGTCACCAGATCTAAATATTATTGAGCCACTTTGGGGTGTTTTGGAGGAGCGAGTCAAGAAACGGTTTCTCCACCAGCATCACGTAGTGACCTGACCACTATCCTGCAAGAAGAATGGCTTAAAATCCCTCTGACCACTGTGCAGGACTTGTATCTGTTATTCCCAAGACGAACTGACGCTGTATTGGCCACAAAAGGAGGCCCAACACCTACTAATTAATTATTGTGTCTAAAACCAGCTGGTTCACTTTCATTGTCCAACCCCTGTAGATACTGAATATACATACTGAATAAACAGAGATGTTGGCTACACACTGCTCATTACAGTTTTTAGACATTGAATGTGGTTTTATTTCTAAAGCTCAACTAATGTGAGGTGACACTCCGTTTTCACTCAGCCACTAACACTACTAATAAATTATTGTGGTCTAAAACCAGCTGTTTCACTTTCATTGTCCAACCCCTGTACATGTAGCTAACAAACATCAGGACTCAGTAGTTACCGAGATAATTTTTGTCAAAAAATACTTTTGTCAGCTCAGCTCATTCAAACCACATCCAGGTCTTAAGGTCTCACAGACTAGTTATAGGTTTAGGACACAGTATGACTAAAATGAATAACTTCTGGAACTCTGTGCTGCATCATAAACAACTGACTTAAAAGTAAAAAGTATTGATCTAGAATCAGTTTTAGCAACACAGATCTTCAAGAATTCTCAGTTTTCTACCTTTCCCGCTGCCGTCTCAAATAGTTGCCCATATAGGTGAGGTTTTATTGGTTGTATACCCCAGAGATGAGAAATGCTCTATTCTAATTGGCTGGTAGATAGTACAGCATAACGAGAAATCTCTGAAGTAGGTTTGGTAATAAAAGTTTACTTCCTGTTCTATATACAAGCTCTGGAAACTTTGAATAGTAACAGTATCAGAGTAAATATCCATTGCTTGAGCCAACATAGTCCTTGTCTATGACAAACAGTTTGACTTTTTTTTAGATTACTCCCTGTGTTTTGTTTTAAGCCCTGGAAGTGTCCCATTATACAAATTAATTGGCTTGAGGAAACTCCCATCATCACATGGCAGTTATTTACCTAATCCATTAAATTTGTATAACGGGACACCTCAGCTACTATTAGCCCCTGTCTGTCAGACCTTAAATCATCTGGAGCGTGTTGAGAGACACAGTGTTATGGTGTTTGTTATCAATGTTGGCTTGACTGAAAAGCAGGCTGTGATAGTCTTAAGCAATATAAACTAGCGAGGGAAGGTTCACTGAGTCGTGGAAAACTTCAACAAACACGTACAAAGGAATTCAGTTTGAGTGTGCCAGGCGAATGAGGTGCCACCCTCTCACATGTGCAGGTGGATGTAGGGCTACTGACCACACATTCCAAACATAAGTGTAAAATTGGTGGTAATGAGTTGGAGTGAAGTTGATTATAAACACAGAATTTGGTGATAATTTTATGCTATATGCTTTTAACAGTTTATTAATATTTAATAATAATATTTAATAATGTATTAATATTTTATAAATTATTAATATTCATTTTATTATTCATATTTAAGCTTAATAATTATTATTAGTATATCATAAATAGTAACTAGTATTTATTAATAAAATATAAATCATAATATGTAAGTAATGCATTAATATTTATTAATAATTAATAATAATAATTTAATTTATGTTCAAGCACCATATCAAAAATTTCAAAATGTGTTCATTACATAAATAAAATGTCTTTTTCACTGTAGCACTTTATGGATTTCATAGAAACGCACTATAGTTGTTCATACAAAGCGTAGAGGTAAAAAAAACTACATATACAGTGTTGTCTTCATTTTAGATGTCTAAAAGTATTTGTGGCTCCCAGTGTTCTCTTTTCCGTGAAAACTGGGTCCAAATGGCTCTTTGAGTGTTAAAGGTTGCCGACCCCTGATCAAGGGAAACACACACACACACACCACTCGCTATAAGCACATAATGCAAGAGCACAAGGAGAGAGATCCCACACTTCATCAGGTGTAACACCAGCAGAGCTGAACCTTGAGAAAATGCAAATGCCAATTATAGGAGCCAAAAATGAGGTGGTCATCCCACTATGTGTTAACATCAAATCCTGCCAAATGATACGGGTTTACAGGCAGACCCCTCATGGCCAAGACACACACACACACACACAAGATAGTGCTACAGATTATTTAAAATAGTCAGGGCTCAGATCCTTAGAGAAATTACCACCAGTTACCGGCAGACTCTGCCCTGCACAGGCAAAGTCAATGACTATGCCACGCACACGATGTGAAGCCTTTAATGAAGCAAGTCACAGCTGCAAGCAATGTCAGCTAATGACTGGCATTAATGAATCAGGAGAGAGGCTCCCACCCCCAGTGCACAATGGTGTGGCCCCTTACAATTTCAAATTGCCTCCATGCTTTTTATTGACGGACACAGATGAGACCTTTTTATTTATGCCATCTTTTACCCAGTCAACCTCATCTTGGCTCTGCTGACTGTTGTCACACTAAACAGATAATCTCAGAGCCCATGCTTAACCATATGGAATAAGATAAATCCCCAGTCAAAATCCCTCTTTCTTGGACTGCACCATGTATTATATTCTGTACTCCAGCTAGAACAGGTGAGGCAGAAAGAGGAAGAAAAATAAGAAAATGTTGTTTTGTTCCCTTGCTTAATTTGTGGAGCTTCCAGGTAATTAACAAACGCACAAGATTTTGTGCAGAAATTTGTCTGCTTCTGTGACCTTTTGACTCTTTCAGTTGTGCACAGAAACTTGCACGACCTGTCCCGAAGTATCACAAACATCAGCATCTGGAAGTATTTGCACATCTGCAAAACGTTTGCTCAGGGCAAATGGGCGGGTGCATGGGATGCTGAATCAACAGTGCTACCTCAGATCTGTGGTGCTATTTGTGGCTGTCAATGTAGAATTTTTTTTTTTTTTGGGTGGGTTATTATTGGGGATACAGTCTGCATAGCCAATGTTATTATGCACTGGTCCTCTGCATCCAAAGCTGCCACTGAAGTCTTATCTCATGCTAAATGCAGTGAAACACTTATAATACTTGTGAATAGGCGGGGCTAAACTGCTATAGGCTGATGAAACCGGGGACCTGATCCGTAGCCACCAGGCCATGGCTGCCCCTATACAGGCTCTTTAAGGAGACAAATCTCCAAAACATTTCATGCACTTGGACGGTGATCTGCTCCAGATTCCACTGGCTTATAACTTGTAGATGACAATTAACTAAAAGTTCAGTCATTCAACTAATAGCAGATAAAAATCAGACCCACATCTATAAGATTATAACTTATGTTTTGTATAAACTGTACTTGGTTTGTAGAAAAATTGAGAAAAAGCTACTGTAATAGATAAATATTTGCTCATTTAGTACAAATAATATCTGAAATGATTTTTTTACACCAGCTCTTTAGCTTATCTGTAATATCCATATTAGCACTCAATCAGATTAAAAGGTGGATTTTTACCATCACAGTCTTCAAGAACACTTTTACCTTAAATGTATCAACCATAACAGTGAAACTTTTTCATGACTTGTGCATGAGAAGATCTGGCCAAATTTATGATAGGAAACACTTTATAACACTCAGGTTGGGAGGACGCTGACACTATGACTAGAGCATCAAGGTAATGCTGCTCGCCATCGCCAGCCAGGAGCTAAAAGTGCAAAAATTGGCTTTGCTCGTCTGTTGAGTCAGGCGTCTACTGATTGGTCCATTGGAGCTGGGCATCCTGCGCTTTCCACTGGCTCTCCAGTGACAGTGTATCAGCTGTAGTTTGAAGGCTTGTGCTTGTCTTCACCTTTTTAGAGTCAGAGATATTGTAAAGTGATGCGGAGAGCCCCTAGTGGATGGGATAGGTTAATTGGCTACCACTACATTGAGAGGGGAAAAATAGGCAAAAACACAAGAAATAAAATTGTTTAAAAAAATGTAAATAAATAACACTGTGGTCACAGTTAGAGTTGCACCAGATTCACAGAGATTTTAAAATTCATTTAATCTAAATAAACCAAAATTCTGTGGAAATTCTAAATTCTTAATTTCAGGTTCTGAAAATAGCATGTAGGCATTACCATGCGTGGTGAAGTTTCCTGCTGCATGCGTGTGTGTGTGTGTGTGTGTGGGTGTGGGTGGGTGAGTGAGGGGTGGATGGGCGGGGTTTGTATATCAGCAATTTTCATATATGAAATCTGTCATATTTGAGATAGTATGTTCATGAAATTACATTTCCTGTGACTATGTTAGGGCTCTGGACATACTGTACTTAATGGGTAACTTTACACAAGCTATTCAAGAGTGAATGAATAGTGTTACATTAATATCTTCACCACTACAATGAACTAGAAGGAAATGTTCCTTAATCACTCAGCAGATAAGAGAAAAAATAAAACATATAACATTTGAACAGTAGATTAATCTAGCTGGTTTGAAATCTGCAACATATTCTTTAAGTTGTAACAAAAAAAGAAAAAAAAGAAAGAAAATGTAGCAATTAGTATTTATTATTATTATTATTATTATTATTATTATTATTATTATTATTATTATTATTATTTTATTATTATTATTATTATTATTATTATTATTATTATTATTATTATTATTATTATTTATTAGTTATTATTAAAGAAGCCACACTTAGCTGGTAGTACTGTAGGAGAGACGTAAGATGTAAATTTTTTAGTACCCATTTCTTATGGGTCAAAAGGTGCAACATCTGTGAACTCCCCTTCCTCTTGTCCTGTCTATTGTATTACTAATAAAGTGGTTTATTCATTTTAGTTTAGAAACCACAGACATATCACAGCAGAGTATAGATACTGGTCTTCACCAGAGTACATACAATTCAGAACAAAATACAGAGCTCCGATTGAAGCTCTTAAAAACACTTTGAGCTGAGTGACATCTAGTGGGCAAGTGCTTTAACACCAAAATCACAACGTGTTTAATTTCAGATTTAAATGTGCAGGACGTAAAAATAAATAAACACATAAATGAATCCTCCACAAGTTGTTGACAGTGAGATTTGTAAACTTTACTAAGCAGGACCTTTGGCACATATGTTCTACAAGGCATCTTTATATACCCTGAGCTAGCATTAGTGCTATAGCACTTTCAGATTTCATTTAGCACATATACATTTATTTAATTTTAAACAAGATGCCCTTTATATTTTAAGACATACTTTACTTGAAAAATGTGTGCACATGTCTCCTATTCTAGTGATTAATATTGTTTATTGAGGTTGTTTATGGACTAATATCTCCTATTCTAGTGATTAATAGTGTTTATTGAGGATGTT
>BRDA01053135.1:6649-29726 GCA_036984385.1 Crenuchus spilurus | reverse complement strand
TATTTGTTTCTTTATTTGGTTTTTGTTTGTTGAATTGGTGAATTCCACCTTCAACAGAAGTGTCGGTCATCATTTAGAATATTATTAGAAATAATCATGTCATGCTACCATAACACTTCATGGTGTGCAAATATGCCAGGATATTGCCCAAATGTAGATTTTCAAACCATTGACACATTTTTCTTTATTATTCTTTATTCTGCGCTGAGTCATGCTGCCGGCTGCATTCCTCTGTGGCCTCAGCGCTGGCTGCCCTCAGCGCTGGCTGCCAACTGACTGGCTGTGAAGACAACTTCCACCTTAAGTGGTTAAGTTGTTTGTTTTTGGTTTATTTCTTTGTTTATTGGTTTTCTTTTCTTGGTTTCATTGCCCAGAAGCCATTAATGTACTTTGTAATATTTGCGGTTTTTTGGTAATATTAGATTATTGATTTTCTACTGTTGTGTTAAGTTTTTCGTTTCTATCTTTTGAAATTCGTTAGATTATATTTTGTTAATATTTTGGGCTTAGTTTAGTTTTTTTATTTTATTTTTATTTTATTTAATTGTGGTGGCAGGTAGCGAATAGCTTAGCTTCTGTCATTTAACATATAACAGTTCTTACTGATCTTTTTAAGCTGCAGCTGAGCCTTTTAGTAATTAGGTCAATAATTGAATGGTGAAATAAAATCAAGTGAACCTATTTTTTAATGTTGGTCTAATTTAAGTTCTGCAAGATGCATATTTCAAGTTCTGCTGACAATCCTAGAATTTACGTCCAATTAAAGAAAATAAGTTTAGTCAATCAAATGTTATAAATTTCTTTGTGTTCTTTGTTTGATTTTAAACTATAATATAGTATTTTGAGTGTTTGTGTCTTTGTGAGTTTCTGAGATATTTCCCTCACTTTGCGCTGGAGACAGCAAAATATCTAAAATAAATAAATCTCTGTGTTATAACATTTAAATAAATAACATTTTCTCTGTGTTCTTCGTTTGATTTTAAAATATAATATAGTATTCTGAGTGTCTTTCTGTGAAACTGGCTTCCCTCACTTTGCACTGGAGAGTTTGTCATGTAATTAGCGTATCAATAGGATGCTCATCGTCTCCCAGCAGGGTGGCGAGCCAAGCGGGGGATTTTCCCCTGACGAGAAATTTCGTTGCATCCGCGCTTCCAGTGCTAGATGCATTTTACCAGGAATACAGCGACAGGAAGCATGATGGTGACCCCATTTCCCCTGCCCATGTTTTCCATGGTGAGTTTTGCATCCATTGCATGCACATTCATATCTATCACCTAATGACTCCATTCTTATTGGGTTTTTTCTAACTGGTTCTGTCATCTTGTGAGGCTTTAATGAGCTCACAACCAATTTGTTGATGGATGCATTTGTCAGATTAAATAGTTTTCATTTATAGATATTTATTTTGTAGTCCTTCTGCCATCTTTTGTGTCTTCTGGGGAGATGTTCCGTACTTCAGTTGAATTTGTAAATCACTCAAGAAGAACATGATCTATGTTTAACATGGTTTATTTAAGCTTTCAACATCATTTTAATATTCGCTACATACTTTTCTACCATCACTCTAAAAAAAAAAAAAAAAACACCCCACCCCCGACCCAAAATTTTGGTGAAAAAGGATGTTCACCAATTTTTTTTTCCACTTGGCCTTAAGTAAAGTTCATGTATCTTTATTGTAAAGCATTAACAGTGAATCTTTAAAGAACCATGCATTCAAACATACTACTTTAACTTTAAGAGATTTTAGCACCTTCTTTTAGAAGACCTAGAGTATCTCCACACTTCAAATAGGATGGTGTGAGTGGCTTCTGTTAAAAATGCACTATTGCAGTATGTCCACAAGAGGGCACAGTTACTCTATTTCAGTCCATGTACCTGTACCACCCATACCACTGAAAGCAGATTCATCACTATGATCATACAGGTCTCAAAATGCTGTCTGGACAGAAACACAAGCACAGTTGAGGAATTAACACATACATTCTCAGAGACAAACAATATATGATATACTGTAGAACTGGAAACCAAAACAATTGGTCTGATCTTCTTTGGTATTTAACACCAAAAAAACAAGTAAAGTAATTACTGATGTTTTTCACTGGAAAATGTTATGTGAGATTTTATTGAGCTATTATTCTAATACTGTGGACTAATACTGTTACTGCCTACTACTGTGTCTGCTACAAAATTCCAAACAGGCCATTCACCATTTCCCCTAATATTTGTGAATGACAAAATGAAACTGAAAGATACATGATTACTTGAGAAAAATAAACAAAATGTGACCCCGCCAGGGAAAAACAAATCAAAGTCAAAGTCTTTTTTTTTCAAACTTTTTTTCATACTTTTTTTTTGTGAATTTAAGTTTTGTTTTGATCAAATATGTACTACAATAGATATCTGAGACTATTATCTATCATTTACAGCAATAAAACTGAGTGGCTAAGTTTTGTTGCTAATGTGAGTGACATGATATTGACACCATACGATAAGTTGCCCAGTGACTTTGGCCTGGTTTTCAAAATCTCATTTTAAATACAACAGAAAGGTGACAAACAATGTCACTTCGAAACATCTGATGCATGAATACACAGTTAATGACCTCAACAGTTATTTTTTGTCCTATATGGAAGCTAAAGACATACAATTACTCTTTACAATACAATTATCAGACTGACATCAATGTTTTTGTTTGTGCATCACTAACATAAAACCAGACTTTCTAAAAAGCAGACTAAGCTACGTTTCTCAGAACTATCATTTTTGTTCTGAACATTTGCTTTATATTATTATTATTATTATTATTATTAATAATAATAATAATAATAATAATAATAATAATAATAATAATAATAAATGTAATTTATAAAGCACTTTTCCCAATATGGGTTCTATACAAAGTGCTTTACATCCACAGTAGTACAACTGAAGTCAAAGCAGCAAAATCAATAAACCTGGCATTGTGCTTGAAGCAGTTTTACAGTACAAAACAGAATAAAATGAAAATAAAACACAAATAAAATCATTAAAAGAACAGTATGGATAGAATTCAAATTAAATGCTAGCTTGAATAAGTCTTAGTCTCCCCTTTGATTATAATATGAAAGGGCGTAGCACCAAATTCTGGACCCCATGCACAGGCAGTGCACAAACCCCCCATTATTAAATATTATTTCCCTTGATATTTTAAGGAAAATAAAATTCCACACTCCTCAAGGGGCCTCCCCCCACTTGGGGCTCTGGTAACTCAGTTTCACTTTTCACCCCATTATGACATCCCTGGTAATAAGATCGTTGAGAGTCTTCAGGTCATATAGTTATATATAGTTATATATAGTTATACGTAGTTATATGACCATTCATGTTATCCTACACTATCAAATAGTAAGTACTTCCCATGAAGGCACAAACAATACAAATTTACTCTTAAAGATACAACTGTGGATGATAAAGGTTTACTACATTCAGGAAATGATTTTACAGGAGAAAGGAATGGATTTGCATCTTTTCATAACTTTTTTAAAGCAGTAAAATACTGTAAATGAAAAAGTCAGGAAAGGGTGAATGGAGTCAACACAATTTCCTAACTAAAGTTACCCTTCAGGGTTCCAACCCAATATGTACTAACCCAGTGACATTTCAGTACTTTTCTTTTTCTGAGAGTTGTAAGAGTTGCTTGTTTGTCTTTCAGAGCAGATGTCTGGCTTTAAAATAATAGCACATCAAAGAATTTGCAGCAAGGAAAATCCATACTCAGTAATCTCTTCTGGTCTGAGACTAGATGACACTCATGTGGGAGTTATCTAATGAATAGGGGTCTATGGAGCTTTTGTGCAAACTTGTCATTTGTAAATAATTGGTACTGTTTTTACAAATAGAACAAGGTTAAGGTGAGATCTCTTTTCCACAAGTTAACACATTTCCCTGAAATCATTTCTTCGTCAAAGTACCTCATTGACTAAACTCTACAGTGCCTATTCTCACATTTTTAAAATAATAATATTCATAAAATCACCAGAAATACAACAGAGATCAGTAGAAACCAATATGGGGATCCCTCATAAGCTTCGTATTGGTAGTTACTTTCCATACCTGTCAAGTTGCACTATTTGTTTGTGATTATTTGCACAACTTTTATTTTTGTCATATATGCACACAGAAGGGTCCCAAATAGCTCAGCAGACTAAGATGCTGACAGACAATCGCAGAGTTCACTATTGACATCGACAGCTGGGACCCAAGAGAGAAAAAAATGTCTGTGATCACTCTGGACGGATAGATGGTGCTCTTTCCGCAACACTTTCACAACACAATGTCCTGGGGAAAGCTGGGGATCTTGCGCTTTCCTCTGAGTGTGTTGGCTCCCCAGTGATGGTGAATCAGCGGTAGTTTGAAAATAGGTGGTGGCTGCTTCACATGCATTTGAGGAGGCTTGTGCTTCTCTTAACTCTCCTAGAGTCAGGGACATTGCAAAAGTGATGAGGAAAATCCCTAGCAGATGGGATGGGTTAACACATCCATACCTGTCATCATATTAAGGTGTACTGTGTCTCCCAGCACTGTCTCAATGGCATTGAGGTGATACTAGGACATGTGTTGTTCACAAGGAGAGCTGGACAGGACCATAGAAGAGCATCAACTCAGCAGCAGTGAGTAACCTCTTCTTGGATTATGAAGGCATTGATGTCACTGACTTGTTCCCCAATGTCTAGTTATCCAAACTTGAACCTGCCACCCCCCATCCTCACCACCTTCTACCAAGGAACAATAGACTCTGTCCTGAGCAGCTGTATCACTGTCTGGTTTGGAAATTGATCTGCTTCTGACCGCAAATCTCTCTAGTGTATAGTGAGGATGGCTGAGAAGTTCATTGTGGTCCCCTGCTAATCTCTCACAGACATATACAACAAGCACTGTATCCAGAAAGCCCTCAGCATTATGAAAGCCCCATCTCACCTATCACACTGTCTCTTCACTCTGCTACCTTCTGGAAGAAGGTACTGCAGCATCCAAACCCAATCCAATAGACTGTCCATGTGGTGATATCAGCTGTTGATGTATGATGGTTCTTGATGCAATGTAAAGCTGTCTGAGGGATCAGAGATCACAGATGTTCAGCTTAGGCTTGCCTGTTTCACCTTGACATTCTTCCAGATTCCTTATTGAATTATTTCAATAATTTTCTCACACAAGCTGGAGATCCTCTGCCCATCTTTGCTCCTAGGCACCTTTTGTGGATATTGCTTTTGCACCAAATCATGATTACAGTTGGGTAGCACGGAGGCTTAGTGGTTAGCACGGTCACCTCTCAGCACTGAGGTCTTGGGTTCGAGTCCACATCTCAGTGGAGTTTCCATGTTCTCCCCGTGTCTGCGTGGGCTTCCTCCAAGGACTCTGGTTTCCTCCCACAGTCCAAAAACATGGAGATCAGGTGAATTGGATACTCTAAAAAATTACCCTGGTGTGTATGTATGTATGTACAGTGCCTTGCAAAAGTATTCGTCCCCCTTGAATTTTGTCACCTTACAACCACAAACTTAAATGTATTTCCTTGAGATTTTAAGTGATAGGCCAAGACAAAGTAGCACATAATTGTGAAGTGGAATGAAAATGGTTTTCAAAATATTAATTAAATAAAAATCTTAAAAGTGTGACGTGCAAAAGTATTCAGCCCCCTGTACTCTGATACCCCCCCCCCCAAATTGCCCTCAGAAGTTACGTAATTAGTTAATAGAGTCCAGCTGTGTGTAATTTAGTCTCAGTATAAATACACCTGTTCTTTGAAGGCCTCAGTGGTTTGTTAGAGAACACTAGTAAATTGAACTGCAAACCTACCCTATTGCCGTCCACCTAAACTGACAGATCGAACAAGGAGACCAATGGTCAGAGAAGCCCCCAAGAGACCCTTTGAGGGTTGTTTAATAAAGTTAATAGTTAAATGTGGAAGAATTGTAGCTCAAAGAACTGTCTGCATGCTTAAATGTTTCTCTGAATAGTGAAATAGTTCCTCACTAGAATGTTACTCACTATAATAATAACTTTTTTTAAGTTTTATGGACTGATGAGGTAAAGATGAGCCTTTACTTATGTGATTGAAAGGCTTAAATTTGGAGAAAGAAAGAATTTGCTTATGATCCCAAAAATATGAGCTAATGGTGGTGGAAACATGGTGGAGGAAATGTCATGACTTGGGCTTGCATGGCTTCTTCTTGGTCACGCTCATTAATCTTCATTGATGATGTCATGCATGATGGCAGCAGTACAGTGAACTCAGAGGTCTACAGAAACATTCACAAAAGAAGAATGCAAAAGTTTAGTGATGTCAGTGGGTCACAGGCTTGATGCAGTTATTGCAAGCAAAGGATTTGCAACTAAATATTAAGTCTTATTCACTTTAATCAATTTTAAGTTTTTCTGTTCCAATACTTTTACTCACAAGAAAAATGGGTGGGCTAGACAAAAGGTGCTATCTTCTGAAGTGTGTATCACCTCTTTAAATAAAATAAATAAATATTATATTTCATCATATTAATTAATAGTATGTATATGTTTAATAAAATAAAACAAGAATATCAAGGCAAAATAGACATAGGAAGCTGTTTTACGTAATGTAAATACTACAGTCAAAACCTACATATTTCCACTTGCCCTCTGCCATTGGTCATCTGTCCATGTCATCATATATGAAACCACGAGGTAATGTGGACTGTTGAGGTAAATCTTCTCTAATGTCCACTAGGTGGCAGTACACGATTAGTTAGAGGACTAGTCTACACAGACGCAATGTAAGGATTTTGGCAAAAAGTCTATCGAATAACATCAGAGTATATAACCAGCATATATTTTTTTATGTCTATCATTTTAATAAATAAATAAATATATATATATATATAATCTGAATGTACTACTGTCTCTCCAGTAATTAGAAGACGTTATTCTATATTCTAAAGTTCACTTGTGTTCCTTATTTAATTCAAAAAGCTATATTATTATATATCTTAAATTCATTACACATAAAGTGACATAATTCAATCCTTTTTGAAGTTGACACTTTTGAATAGTAATTTCCTCAAACTCAAAATGAAATATTCTAATAATCTGAGATTTGATTTCTGATTTTCATGGACTATGAGTGAAGTGAATGTGTATATAAGCCATATTGATCAACAGTTAAACCCAAACATTTATCATGTCACTTTACATGTAATGAATATAAACTTTGACAGTTTACATTTTTTTATTAAACTATTAACAACACTGAACTATTTCACATTACTATGATTTTTGGATGACAATGTCTTACTACATTTGGATGTGCCATCTTCAACATTTATAGCCAGTTTCTGTATTTAATCTAAAAACACTGTTGATTTAAATGCCACTTGAGTGAAAAGGCATCCTGAGCATGCATCTTTTTACATTTTTAATGCCTTAGTATGTGAATACTGCACTGAGCTTCAGAGAGGTTATATCAGATATACAGTCTATTTAATTGGTTGTTTAACTGTAGATCTAAACCTTCACTTTAGCCAAACAACTTAAATACTTATATTCTTTCTGGCTATTAGTTAGCCTTCCACTCACAACACATTTGCTGTAGTCAGTAAAACAGTATTTTATGTACATGGGCCTTAAAACCTGTGGAAAAGAGCAGCACAGATTCCTACTCTGAGCTGATATAAACTTATTGCTTGTGTTTTGTGTTGAGCTGCTTTAGCTGATCTTCCAGAATGGCTAGATGAACAGCATAGCTGCACCTAAAATATACTCTACTTCATTATGTACACATATCTTGTATCTACACTCATTGTCCGGTCTACACTCATTTTATCAGGTCTGCTGACAGTGTAAGGGCACTTTGTAGTTCTTCAATTATAGACTGTAGTGCAACATTTCCCTGCATAGATTGTTAACCTCCTTTCACATTGTTGTTCAATTGTCAGGACCACCACAGATCAGGTATTATTTGGGTGACTGTACAACATATGCTTGTTGTAGACTGGTAATTGTTTTTTTCTAACAGGGTGGTAGCTAAATTCTATTTTTTAGCTATAACATTTGCATTTTTGTGATTACCTCGTTTCTAAGCAATTATTCAAAAAAAAATATAATAACATGCATGAATACTGTATACTCAATTAAGCACATGCTATTACTTGGTGTTACATGATGTTGCTACAGAGACACTATAAAGATGGAAGGCTTAAAATTTATTTATGCAACAACAAACAGGGACAGTTGATCCCCACACAACTCAGATTCAAAGCTAAAGTCTTCATTGTCAATGAAGCCTTCAAAGTCTTGTCTTTGTTTTTGAAATAAGTGAGATACCATGCTATATGAATTTTACAGACAACTGCTTTAAAACGTAGAACTGAACACAATCCATTCTTGTTCAACCGAAGTGTTTATATACCTCATATCCTTCCATTAATTGTCTTAAATACTTAATCCACTTGGGCACTGGGTGGAGAATGACAATATTTCAACCAAAGCCAAGACAGGGCACCAGTCTATTGCTGTATACACACACACACACACACACACACACACAACACACACACACAAAATAATCTATATATTATAGTGTTGTTTTATAGTATATGTTAGCCCAAAGAATAGTGTATCAAATTTAAATTCATCAAATTTAAATTCATTTAAAGTATAAAATGGCACATGGGGACAAAGAATGTATAGTATTGTACTGTATTATGTTGTCTTATATTGTATCACATGAACTCCTGCAATTTGTACAGTTATGTATTGTATTGTGTATGCGCCAATCTCCAACCCGGCATGGGAAATAAAGAGCAGCATCTTAGATGTCTTATCTAACCCACAAACAGTTAGAATGTTCAAGGTACAATATGCTGATGACTTGTTCATCCTTATGCATTTGTTCTTTGGATACTCTAAAATTACCCTGGTGTGTATGAATGAATGTATGTATGTATGTTTGCCCAGATATGGTTGGCACTCTGTCCTGGGTCATCCCCCTAGTGCTCGATGCAGTCCTCCAGGTGGACGGTCGCTTCTGGTTGAGAGTACGCTGTGCGCGATTGGCTGCCGCTTCTCACTGGTGTGTGTATATGTAGTGTGTTGATTGTAAAGCGTCCTTGGGTGTCTAGAAAGGTGCTATAAAAGTATAATGTGTATGTATGTATGTATGTTCACCAATGGCAGCTTGTGATTGCAGTGCACACTATGACTGTGTCCATTTGACAGTGTAATAATATGTTGGTTGTGAGGCTGTTACCTAAAGCTGCAGTGTTCCAAACCTACAATGATGATGAACTCAAAATGAAAGGTTATATTCACATTACAATGGTGAACAGCATCTGCAGAGTTGCCCCAGCATAGAATATAAGAACAGAGACAATGAGTTATTATCTGAAATATCACACGATTACCCCAGACATCTAACTGCCTGTTTACTAGCAAGTAACACAATGGCTCAAGGCTTACATTTTACAGCATTAAACAAACACATTGAGGGCGTTCTCACTGTTCTTATCAACATTGTATTGTCTTAATAATGTATCTTTGTTAACAAATAGCTTTAGGTTGTTAGCATATATGCAAGTAGCAATCAGAAAGTTCTGCTAAGTCAGAGTCTGATGAACAGTGTTTACATGTTCGCACCCTGCACCCTGATGTCACTGAAAGTGGTAAGAAGCATTTAAATTCTTATCATCAAGTATTTAAGTTAAAAAGAAGCTCATTGTTTACAAAAAGCACTGCATCTCAGTAGTGGTAAAGATCCATCACTTTGCACAAAACCTAGAATATTGCTCCCTACCAATCACTTAATACTCTGTACTCGCATCTACACATTTGTCCTATCCCATAATAGTATCACAGTCCACTCAGAGTGTTTGTACTCTAGTATAAGTCCTGTACAACTGCATGTCTTTCATATATGTTGTTAAATGTCTTGTGTTCTGTGTTGCACCTGGTCCTGGAGGAATGTTATCTTGTTTCAGTATGTACTGCTCTGTATATACAGTGCATACTTTATGTCAGCAGCACAATCTAGTGATGACTGTGTCAAAAACTGTTTCTGTCTAAACCAAGGGTGTCCAAATCCAGTCCTGGAGGGCCAGATTCCTGCAGATTTGGTCATCTTCCTGATCAAACACACCTGATTCAGCTCAGCAGGTAATGAGCAGGTTTAATTGTAGTGTCAGAGCAGAGAAATCAACAAACTCTGCAGGAATCCGGCCCTCCAGAATTGGATTTGGACACCCCTGGTCTAAACCAAAGACTGTAGTCTAAACACTCAGCAGTCTGTTGACAGACGAGGTGCACTGGTGCTAGTAAGAAAACTGTAAAATAGTTGTTCACTGTTGTTCATAATTTAATTCAATTATGTAAATTGACATATTGTATAGTCAGTCTATGCAGTTTTATATTTCAAGCCCTTGTTTTGTTTTAATGTTGATCTTTACAACTTAGCTCCTTTGAATTCAATTATGAACAGAACTTTTGCACCATATTCTGATTTTTTTATATGCACAATGTTGTAACAGCACTGTGCTCACAGTCTGACTGTCAGCACTTCAAACTACAGATAAAGTGGCAGCTTGCAGCTTTAAGATTAATCTTAAGTATTATTTAATGTTATGTGTGTTGCTGAAAAAATGCCTTTAATGATGCATCTAAGAGTTTTCCTAAAGGAACCTTGCACCAAAGTATCAAAGTATTTCCATTAAGTAATCTCTTAAATCCCTTAAAGTTCATTAACTGTCATTTTCTTTAGGATAATTTAAGGAAAGCAAGACCTCATCTTAAAGCTTGATGGTGTTTGAACATGACACCTGAGTCAGTCTGAATAATAAACGCTAGAGGGCGCCCATGAGTGAGTCCTCAGTAAATATGAGTCTATAACATTGTATTAGCTGGGACACATTTCACACACACACTTCATAAAAGTTCTGTATCTGCAGTTAAGCATTTTAAAAATAGGAAATATTTCATGCCTTTTTGGGGTTGAGGAACCTAAAGCATATTTTTGTATGCATTAATGTATAAACTAGTTTTGCACAGACACTGTTGAACTCTTAGGAATCTTTTCATGTTGGAGCGCCCTCCAGCATCTGACCAACCATTTCCATCTGCTTACAGTGTTGAAAAATTCTGTAATTCCTCAAAAAGTTGTGGAATCATAGTCTTGTTCTCTGATATTTTAACAATGTGATTAAAACACAATTAATGATCATTATAAAAAAAAAAAGCTGTTGTAATTGTCAGACTTTAAACCAAACTTGAATTCTTTGCTGGTCTGTTGATTTTGCAGCATTGTTTTGACAGGTTCATTTGCATTTCTATTAAAAAAATGCAGCTGTGAAGACCCACAGTGACTCGGGTTCAGTGGGTAAGGAACTGTCAGTATGATCTGAGGATCACAAGCTCGAATCCCAATCATGCTGCTGACCATCAGCAGCTGGGAGAGCAAAAATGGCCATGCTCTGGGTGGGTAAAACGCCACTTTATCCCCAGCACGACATTTCCATTTACAGCATTTGGCAGGCACTCTTATCCAATGTACAACAGTGCTTTGTTTCCATTAATTAAGAGACATTACTAAGTAATGTCGGCTGGCTCAGACATCTGCCAGGCGATCCATCAGAACTGCAGATTCTATGCTTTCCTCGGAGCACATTGACTGCCCAGTGGCTAGCTAGCTAGTTATCCGACAATATGTGAGCTTGCTGTTACAGCTTCATATAACTCTTTATTTTACTGTTTTTACCTCCAGTCAAGAATAGTTGTCCTGCTTGCTTTAATAGCAATGACAGTTTTGCTCCAGATTTAATGTTATTATGATCACGCTCCTCTGTGTGCTGATTGGTCGCCTCATAGAAACAATCATATGCAACACTGCCCTAAGAAGATATTTCAATAAATAAAGCTCCCTGGAGCATCCCCACCCCATCGACTGAGCAATCCTGCGTGCACAAAACTATGAAGTTAATTTTGGGCCAAAGGCTTTACACAAAATAATAAAATGTGCAAGCAAAATTTAAGAAACAAATAGAAAAAATATATATTGTGAATGCAAAACCAGAGATTCCAGAAGCAAAACACTTTATCAGCAAAATCAACAAAAACAAAAAATAAAAGCAAAAACTGGAAAAATCCAAATGAAAATATGTATCAAATAATTGCAAAGAGTAATAAAGTAAACAAGTATCTCTAAAAACATCGATTTTTTCTGATTTGCATTTGCAGCAAATATTTTTTTCCATTTGTTTCTTATCTTTTTTGATTGCATATTTTATTATTTTGTTTAAAACTGTTGTTACAAAATTAACTCAGTTAAACCCCGCCATCCCTAACAACGTTGCCAGCTCTTGCTAATCATCCCTAGGACACTTCACACAACCTTGCGGGTGCAGGGTTGGTCACTTGTGGTGCCCCTGACGAAATGCCGCCCTGGGTGGCAGCCCATACGACCCACATCTGAAACCACCACTGGTATTACTCGCAAATAATGACAATAAAGATTATTATATATTTTTTAATTCACTGAACAGCTGAAAGAATCACTGGTGCTCCCCACCCTCCATCCAGGACTTATAGTATCAAACACTAGAAAACAGCAAAAGAAAATCATTACTGATTCCTCATGTCCTCACTTCTTTCCCCTCAGGTAAGTGCTTCAGAGCCCGGTATACTAACTATCAGACACAGGGACAGCTTTACCCATCACCCTCATTAACAAATGACCACCATTATCATCTGCTAGGGTTGCCAGAGTTACTCCTGTTTCCCTTGTTGTTATACTAATCCTACACAATAATTAATTCCTTTGTTATAAACAGCTGTCTGCAGCACCATGTACATGAAATGTTTTTAACTTTATCTGTTTGCTTATTTTACTTGTGCTTGTACAGTACACTCTCTATATACTATATTATTTATTGCATATTATGTTTACCTGTGAATTTTATATAACCTATATATCCAATGTGCAATATTCAATGTACAACAGTCACATACATGTAAATATTCTTCTTTTATTCTATTAATCTATATAATATATAATAATATTCTACTATTAACTTATATTCTAGTTTTTTGATACGTTTTATTATATTTTTACTTATGTTTATAGTAATTACTAAGAGTCTCTTTTAGTACATCTATTATTTCAGTACTACTTCATTGTAGTACTTCTGCTTTACTTCAGAGTACTTCACTGTCCCTTTGCTGTTGTAATACTTAAAATTTCCTCACTGTGGGACTAATAAAGGATTATCTTATCTTATGTACAGACACCAAAATAAACATTCTCAGTAAACTCTCCTGTTTAGCGAGCTGTTGCCTTTACTTAAGTTCTCCTTACATATGTCTGACTCACATCTGCAGTGATGTACTGAGCTCAGTCAGTGTGCTTGACTGGCTGTGAGAGGTGGGGCTGGAGAGTCAGTGATGTTTTTTTATCCCTGTAAAAAAAAACTACTACTGTTGTGACGACAGCGCTTTTACGACAGCCTGCAGCCCGCCCGTCACTTATCTCCCGGCAGCGTGACTCAAAGCGCCCCGGCGGTGAATAAGCCCTTTTCGGTCGGCGCTTCGTAGTTTAAAGAACAAACATTAAATCGATATAATAAGTGATCACGGATAGCACAGAGTTATTTTCGAGTTATAGACGTCGCATTTGGTCTTTTTAACCCCCGCCGTTGTGTCCTTAATCGAAGTTGAAAAGTCGAGGCCCCGGCGAGCTCGGAAAAAAGTTTTTGTTGTTGTCATGTGACGGGATACGTATGCGGCGATAAAGTGTGGCTTCTGTTTAAGAATTTGCATTGATTATTTGACAAAACCGTACAATAATTATTCCTCAAGAATGCCTCAACCAAAATATAGAAAGATAGCCGTGTTGGGGTACCGCTCAGTCGGTAAGTTGTCTTCGCTTTAGCTAACTAGCTAACAAACTAGCAAGCTAATAGCACAGCCGTCCTCACTCACTCAAAATGTTTAACCCTACAAACTCATGTCTGCAGAGCTACCACTGCTGGCTATAAGAAATAAGACTGACCAGTGTCCACTCTGACAAAAGTGCTGTGTATTTTCTGACGTTGTTCATACTGAAGATTAACCTTGTGTTTTTGTAGTCGAAAGTTAGCGAGCTAGCATGCTAATGGTGGTATGAATACAAATAGCCAGAGACATGAGAAACTAGTGCTGCTACTAAGGAGACATATGTGAGCCAGACCAAAAGAACAAGGAACTGAATATAACATGTCTAGCTGAATATATGTTTTAAACTATTAAAGAATAACTTGTAAATAAGTAATGCATTTTTCTTTATTTTTTGTAACAGGAAAATCGTCTCTCACAATCCAGTTCGTGGAAGGACAGTTTGTAGATTCCTACGACCCCACTATCGAAAACAGTAAATCAACACCATCACCAATCTGTATTTATTTATTTGTGTATTGAGGGAACATTTTCAGATTTTGAAGATAAATGAACACCTGTCAAATGTAGTGTTCCCTCATCAGGGCGTAGACATCTTTTGCACCTTAGATTGATTTGATCTCATTTTAAGTGTTAAGTGCTCGTTCAACTCTATCTTTTCTGTTATGTTGTAGCGTTTAATAAAATGGTGTCTGTGAATGGACAGGACTTTAATCTTCAACTGGTGGACACTGCTGGACAGGTAAAAAAATAATACATTGAAATGGTCCTCATCCAGAGTTTGCAGTGCAATATAAAGTAAACTTCTGGTCAGTTTATCACTGTTGGTTACTGGAATTTTCATTTTAAAAAGTGGTCCATCTTGTGTATGTCTCACTGTGTAGCATCATTAGACAGTAGTATTGATACTGGATTTTACAAACCTGCTCATTACATTTGTCAACACATCTTGTGTTTCTTAATTTTGTTCCCAGTGTAGCAGCTCATTCTCTATTTTAGCCTGTGCATAATGTAATGGCAAACTACAATTACAGAGATATAGACATTTCTATATAATTTTGTTACAAAATGAATATTAATCAGTATTATCACTAAGGATTTTAACTGTTGTGCTAATGTTGCATCTGTGTTTAAAGCATAGCTTAGTAGAAAAACTGAGGTTTGTAATGGCATTCTAGTAAATTTAGTTAAACTCAAATACTTAATTCAGACATTGCTTTCCCATGCAATATCTAGCCAGATCCATTTCTGTTTAAGGTTTTGCTAATTATATTTGTAAATGTGGTAGGTGTTAGGCCTTAATAAATTAATTTAATATGTTTATTTAATGTCACTATAATTAATCAATTTTGGGGGGAAAAGCTGGAATATTTCTTCTGCTATATTATGTTCAATTATTTGTTTATTTTATCATTTTTGTCTTGCAGGATGAATATTCCATTTTCCCACAGTCTCATTCAATGGACATTCACGGTTATGTTTTGGTGTACTCTGTCACTTCAATGAAAAGGTTGCTGCTTTTCTTAAGAAACTTATACAATGCTGTGAAACCTTAAATTAATTCATATTCATTATCTTTATTTAACTGTCATTTGACTATTTCTTATATAATTTTCAGCTTTGAAGTTGTTCAGGTTCTACATGACAAACTGCTTGACATGGTTGGAAAGATACAGTAAGTGGTGTATGTGGTTTTACTTTATCTGTGTGAGAAAATAGATGCTGTTATGATATATTGTTTGTTTTTCCAGGGTTCCTACTGTTCTGGTTGGGAACAAAAAAGACCTTCACATGGAAAGGTAAGCATGATAACCCTGATAAGCTTGAAGTAAGGAGTGCAAAGTAAATGGCTCATCCAGTCTTTCACTTTTCTGTTTTTTTTTTTTTTTTTTTACACAGGGTGATAAAACCAGAGGAAGGCAAAAAATTAGCTGACTCTTGGGGCGCTGCCTTCATGGAATCATCTGCTAAGGAAAATCAGGTAATGTTTAATATTGTTACAATTTATAAATTTTTTTGTATGGAGAAAGACAAATGTACTATTGCAGGCTTACAAATAACAGTTGATTAAAGAGTGAAAATACAGTGTTAATTATGTAGTAACAAACCTGAAAAATGGAACACAACTTGTGGTTGGCTGTTTTATGTTTATTACATGCATATGCACTGTTATTCCACTTCACATTACAGACAGCTGTAGAAGTTTTTAAGCGGATTATTCTGGAAATGGAGAAAGCAGATGGAAATGCCCCATCTGAGGAGAAGAAATGTTCCGTGATGTAGATGTTGGTTCCTTTCAAAGACATGCAGTGAGCTCCCTGGCTGAAGTTAAGGGAGACTTCATCAGTCAACATGATGTGCAGTATGGTGGGACGATATTGCAGTTCCCAAACACCACCCACACCTCACAGCAGATGGAAAGATTCTGTATGAAACAAGAGAAAAGCAACACAAGTGGTGAGCTGTCCAAAAAAGAAAAAAACGTCTGGAAAACAAGGTGTCCTCTGTAGCCTTAAATTACACTACTGGTTGAAAGGTGCTTTTAAAGCACAACACTGCCAAACCTGAATTATAAAAGTGTTTAAATTAATCAAAGGCCTCTGAATTCAGGCTTAATTTTTTGTTTTCTTTTTGGCTCCATAGCACACAAAAAACATTTGTTTACCTTAGCCATATAGAGTTGGCAAACAAACTCTGACCTGGTCAACTCTTGGCTTAAAATGCCTTTGGGCCATTTATTAAGGTGCCGAACTACATATGTGCCTGGTCCACTCACTATGTGCATTTGATTTGTGCCCCAGCATACAGTGGCTTGGGTGAATAGACATGTCTCAGCATAAATGACTCGTTTGTGTCCTTACTTGTGAACACTGTCTAAAACCAACAGAACCTTTTGACATGGCATAATAGATGGCAAAGGTGTTTGAAACTTGCCTGAATTCTGCAGTCGAGGCACTCCACCCTTGCCAATTGCAATCCTCACCAGGGCACAAAACATCTGCACCCTCTGCTTTTGTCTGTAGCTTTCCGCCAGTTCACTCTACTTGTTCTAAGTTGTATAGTTTTGCTTTTTCATATTTTCATTTAATTTGATTTAACTTTTTATTTTAATTTTTTTGTGTTTTTTCCATGACTGCTAAAGCCTTTAAATGGAGCTTTCAATCATGCTGCAACAACTTGACAGATTTTGGGTATATATGGCTATATGTGGTGAAGGAGAGAGTTGGACTTCACTGTGACCTTTATGCCCCCTGAAGTAATTTAAATGTTTTTTTGTTTTTTTTTTGAGGCGGAGCTTTTAAGGGGCATACAATTAACTTGGTGGCAATGGTTTTGTTTCAGGTCCTCACTTTTGTCATGGTAGTTCACCTCAAAGTAAGATTGTAGTTTTGCAATTTGCTGTTACATTGTAATTTCAGCTAATCATCAAAACCCTAGAAGTGCTTTCATTTTATTCATAAATTATGAAAGCATTATGAGCTTAATAGTAGCAGGAATATGAGATAGCAGTCATGTGACTTAGCGGCTTAAGATGGGGAAGTGGAAATGCCAGTAAGCTGGAATAAAGGTATGATGATGATGTTCTTATAAAGTAAAGTCTGGTTTACTAGCTTTCGCTTCCCTATCCCAAACCAGTGTGTCACACTTCTTGTCTCCTCACTGAATGTCCATGGCAAGGAATCCTGTTGTATTATGAGTTTCAAGTGGAGTGCTCCTTTAACCACTTCAGTGTGTGGTAGTGCGTTTTTATTCAATAAGACTGATATCTGCATATATGTTTGTTTTTAAATTGCAAATGTATTAACAGCGTGGACCTCTTATTTTCCCTGTGGATACTCTGCAAGACAAGTTTACCACAATGTTATAAATGGAAGAATTATCCATTGGCAGAACGTCATAGCACATTTTCATAGAAAGTCTCTCAGTTTTAATAGTGTCATAAAATTATTCTGGTATTAAAATTCAAGTAGCATGTTCTAAGGAATGTCTTGAGCACCTTTGTGTTGCTACAGCACACATTCTTCAGTGGGCAAATAGAATTATATTTGTATTAGACTTTGTGACTTTTTGTGCCTGATTAGTTTGATTTGGCTTACTTCATTTAGGAGTTAGGAGCACAGTGTTGGATATATTATTTCTGATTAGCCCGTTTTATTTTACAAAATCATTATTCTTTGGTAATAGTATACTTCATTTCTCTTTTTTTCCTTTTTGAAGGGATGGGACATGGTTTTCTCAATTTAAATTACACATTTTCATTAGTAGATGTAATTGAATGGTGGTTATTAATGTAGTGTAAGAGGCTGGTGATGCAGTGCTAAGTGCCTTAACTTGAAACAACTCTGTTCTGTGCTCATGTCTAAGCTGTTGTCTTATCCTCTTCTCCTCAAGCAATGGATTACCAAGAGTGTACACTTATTCAGCATGTTAAATTCGTATATATATTATCTGTAACATGCTGAATATGAATATATTAGTCTGTAAGTGGACTTGGTTTAAGCTGGGATTGAGTGTGAGGTGCTGGACGTGGATATATTTACAGACTGCAGTGGGTTTCAGACTAATTAAGAAGTGCTAACTTAGCCATTGACCAGTTTTGGAAACCAGCATGCCTATTGGCTCAGGGACACTGATGAATGCTGATGAGTATTGAACTTTTGTATTGAATTACATTTTAATTTTTCAATACTCTGTATTCTAGTATTTCAGTCAGTACTACGAAAGTATTGAATTTGGATACTATGTCCTAATCTGCATTAGCCAGAGGGGCTAAGGAGGAGACTTCAGAGTGTTGCTCAGATCTTTCAGTATTTTAAACCCCCCATCCCCCTCCATCATATAGTCTAGGTTAATAAGTTGTATTTTGTTACTGTTGAAGCAAGCAACATCGACCAATCTGCGGTTTTACTTTGAAGTTGTTGGCATAACCTTAGATCATGAAAAATAAAGACTGGATGACATCACTGCTCAGGCCAAAATCAATCATGTTTTATCTTCTTGGCACCATGTTTTTGGTCAGTCTTTCTGGTGTGCAGCGTTGTAATGTATAAAGGACAAAGCTTAGCAGCACATGAATATTGTCCCCTCAGATTGTGAATGCAGATTTCATTTAGGGGCAAAAACTGTTTCTCGGCACCTTGTCTGCTGTGCCAGGCTGCCAATATTACTTGAGAGTTTGCATCAACTTTAATCCTTGCAAGACCAAGGTGCTCTTTCAAAGTTTTTTTCTTTTGTCAACTTGACCCTTGAGTTTGCATTTATATGGAATCTAGTGGTGTTATGCACTTAAAACATCCAAACCTCTGCTGTGGGGTCACAGTTCATACAGAAGATCATGCTGTAAACAATTTTGTATATACAAATAAACAATACTCCTTTAATTATGTTTCTTTGGCTCACTAATTTATTCATAAACGGTTGTAACCTCGACCATGGCCTTACTGTACCCAGTGTGGGCAACTCCAGTGTTTGATAAAGACAAACTGAATGATAATTAATGTTCTTGGATATTTATGTAATTAGGTGTTTTTCCTTAAATTGTCATCTTTAGACTTTTATTCTGATTAGAGTATTTCTGTGGCTATTATGGGAAGTCAGCTGCTGTACAACCCCCCTCATCCACCCCCCTTTTTCTGTGTTGCCATGTTGGCTACAAATCCAATAAATTTTATACACTGGGAGTGTTCAGAGCTGTTTTTTTGTGCTCTTTTAATAATAAAGACGGTGCTGTTTTAAAGCATCAATACATATTTCGGCATGTAAAATATGGACATCTGTGGAAATGTGCTTTTTAAATAGCACGTTTTATAGCTAAACACATGTACATTGCCAAAACTTCAAGTAGTCTTGGAGGGTATTGAGGGTATTTTTTTACACAGTGACAATTGTTATGCTATAAGTTTCCATTTAGGGTACGGGTGGTGGGCTACATCTGAATAGTTTATTATAAACTATGAGTTCAGCAAAGTGCCTCTTTAGTTTTGAACTACAGCTGCATGGCTAATGTTGATAACAAATATTAAACTCAAGTCACCTAAATTGCCCAGTTGTTTCTCAAAATAAATCACCAGAATGTCCATCAGGTCTTAAAGTCTCAGATTAAATGTACCCAGGTCTTAATTAAGGTCCTATAGGTAACACCTTTTTAGAACACAGTATGACTTCATGTTAAGTATGAAAACTAATACAACTTCAATCCAGTTCCAGATTTTCAGGTCTTGCAGAATAGTTGATGTGGGTTAGGACAACATGAATATGAAGCAATCCAAGTTCAGTCTTCTACCAGCCATGCTGCTATCAAAAATGGATGTCTGTAGTGTGGAAGTTTAATTTCTGTAGTTTACAGCAAGTCATATTGTGTACTTAAACACATCACTGACAGTGGGATTTGTTTTGGGGATGTGTTCAAATGAAAACACTGGGTTCAACTACATCTGGGTCAAGTAGAAAAATATGTTGAATCATACGTTCCCATTCCTGGACCTAACCTGTTCAAATGAGATCTTTTTATTTCTTTTGGAAAATGTACACATGCTGGTCAAATCTGTACTTACTATCGCTTTATGACAATGTGATGGCAGAAATACATCTCAAAAAAGTTGGGACAGGGGCAACCAAAGGTTGGAAAATCCCTGTGCACATCGCACAAGGCTGACAGTCAATATTGGATGCTTGTGATCTTTGGGCCCTCAGGTGGCACTGAAGTTGATTCTCTACTGGAAATCACTGCATGAGCTTGGCACATCATGAAATTAAAAAAGAAAATGACAAAGAAGACCCAGGGGCTGTTGAGCAGCTAGAATGCTACATCAGACAAAAATGGGACAACATTCCTCTCCCAAACCTGGCCTCCTCACTTCCCAGACCTTTACAGACTGCTGTTAAAAGAGGGAATACTACACTTTTTGAGATATGTTGCTGCCATCAAGTTCAAAATGACAATATTTTTTTCATTAAATGGAGAAATGTCTCACTTTCAACATCTGATATATATTTTGTTATACTGTGAATAAAATGTCTTTGAGATTTGCAAATCATTTAATTCTGGTTTTATTTGCATTTCACATAGCGTCCCAACTTTTTTGGAATTGGGGTTGTTTTAGCTTGTAAAGAGTTTTGTTTGAGAATGTGTGACTGATATGTACATTAAAATGCATTCAAATTCTTTAGTAAGGTAAAAAAATCACAGTTACATCAAAGAAAAGGTTGAATTCATGACCCATGCACGATGTTTTAATTCATGTGCAGAACGACGAAAGCATAAAAGTGTGACTTGTTCGATAGTGTTAGTAGATGTTTCATAACTTAATGTTATTCAGTTAAACGGCACCCCAAAGTATTTTAGTTTGAGTTTTTAACTATTTGAAGATCTATACAAACTTACAGGTTTAGTGAACAGGGTGCGTTGACTTTAACTTAAACCAGCCACGGATAAATGTGATGATTTGAGCAGTCGAGTAACTTTGCGGTATCTGGCAACCTTGCTTCTCAGTGCGGAACTGAAGGCGGGAGGCCGGAGACTGGTGTGGAAATAGAACGTTTCACAAATGCTAATGATTACAGTACAACACTTAAGCCTATTGATTAGAGATTTACCTGAATTGACCTCATATACACAGCTCTTAGACGACAACCGCAGGTTTACCAGGCTGGAGACACTTGTTAGCTAACTATAGAGGTAAACTCTGATGTCGTGCAGTAGCCGGTGAGCTTTCAAAACAAGCCATGATGGAGAAAAAGGAGCAGGTACAGCTCAGGAACAACCCGCGCAGGTAAAATTTACTTGACAGTTGAATATTTATTGAACATTATTAGTCAACAAGTCGTGTTTGGTATTGAAAGCGACAGCTGTATATGACTATGAAATGTAGCTAGAGAATAAAATGGTAAGCTAGCTGCTAGCTACGTATTAGCTGGTTAGCAGGGTTAGAGAAGCTGCTCAGTGTACTACAGTAACTACCACCACTACAGACAGTACTGTTTACCTGCGAGGGACAGATAACTGAGAACTGGTGACGCCCATTGGTCTTGTCATTTGTAATTTTTTGAAACATTTTAAATGAAGTGCTAACTCAATATTACCATTAGCCTCTCAAACAGCTAGCTAGCATGCTAGCTAGTTGCGTAGCTAAGCACGCAAGAGTCCGTTTCATTCTGATAAGAGTAATGACACAAGGTTAGATAGAAATATTATAAACAGTATTTATATTTCAAACGCTAGCGTTAATAATACAAGAGAACACCTAAGTGGTGAACAATAACGGCTCACTTTACTGTTACCCCCTGTTTTGTTTGGGGTCTCTCCTGGTTCTGTTTGGGGTAAAAATAAGCTTGTCCGTACGTTAATCTAATGCAAAATGCACACTTGTAAGAAATACCAGGCCAACTAAATAATAATGTGAATCAGTAATCAGAATTGTTAAGATTATTAATTATTTCACTTAAGTAAAAGTACGCTTATTGGGTTGAATTCAAATATGATCTGCCCTCTGATATTGATCAGTTTTCAGAAGAGACAAATACATTATTTTTCTACATATCTCCCTGCTTTTCAGTGCACTTTGTCCATCTGTCAGAAATCATAATTTTTTTTGGTTGAGCTGTGAGCTACAAATGCATCACTGTCTTCACCTTCTTCAGAGGTAAAATATGCATAAATATTTTACATACAACATTACATACAATAGTGCATATGTAAAAAGGTAGGTGACGTGAATAAGCATTAAATAAATACAATTAAAACCTGAAAAAAGAAATAATGGTACCGCTACAGTGCATCCGTACACAAACATGGTGTACAGTCATGGCCGAAAGTGTTGGCACCCCTGTATTTTTCCCAGAAAATTATTGCAATTACACATGTTTTGTTATACACGTGTTTATTTCCTTTGTGTCTATTGGAACAACACAAAAAACAGAGGGAAAAAAAGGCAAATTTGACAATTTCACACAAAACTCCAAAAATGGGACGGACAAAATTATTGGCACCCTCAAATTAATATTTGGTTGCACACCCTTTGGAAAAAATAACTGAAATCAATCGCTTCCTATAACCATCAACAAGCAGGTTTTAAGGTCAACTCTCCACGTTCTTTGAACAACTACCAATATCCTTCGCTAACTAAAGTCAATAAAAAAGGTTTCCCACACG
>BRDA01053134.1:0-18587 GCA_036984385.1 Crenuchus spilurus | reverse complement strand
TAAACATATACCTCAATAAGAAGAAATACACGGAGGAGAAGAAAGAATAAAGGTTTTTTGGTTTATTTGTTAAGATGGCGGAACATTCTTATGCTCGTCAAGAAGAGAAAACACAACTTCAATCGTCAAAGAAAAGAAAACATGATGAAACTTAGCTTCATATTTTTATGCAGTGTTTTTCCCCCATTCCACCTTAAATGGTGCTGCAGGACATTGTAGCGCATCGGAGCTGAACACTTCTGCAGCATTTAAGGTGGAACGGGAGATTCGTAGCTGTGCACTAGTTCGCGAGCTTAGCTAATATGAGCTCGTGTGAACTCTAATCGGCTGAAGTGCCTTCTTCAGAGCATGGCAAGCTTACCTTGACTAGAGAAAAATGTGTATCCTGCCTGCATTATCTGTCTACAGTGAAGCAGTTTGATGCGTTTACTTTGTTATTTTGTTTGTATAGAAAACAGCTAACGTTTACAATAGCACTATTGAAGTGCCGAAAATATGTTTCGTCTGCATTGTAGCTATGATAATTTTACATATTACATTTCCTAAATTTCTAATTAAAATTAATCTTACCACTTGACATATTACTAGCTTTAAAGCTGCTATTAAACATCGCGTTCAGGAGTATCAAAGATATATGTGATCTTAAGGCCACCGTAGAGATTTATTTGTGTTTGGAAGGGAGGGAAACTAAACCACTAGATGTCGCTGGAAACTACATACTGTGCCTTTAAGATCTGAATGAGGTTTGAGAGTGTTTAAGCAAAGTTTAGTTGATGTATTCTTACAGAAATGCCTGAGCTATTTAGGTGACTACTGAATTCTAGTGTTTGTTAGCACTGTTTTAAAGAGGTAAAATTTGGACTCCAAACATGATTTGGTTTCTGATGTAAGTAGAAAAATAAGCAAATATGTTTTTTTAATGAAGCACTTATTTAAGAACCAGATTAACATTCCACAAATGATATCATCCAGCAGAACCAGGATGAAGAAGACTGAACTGTAATGACATGTCTCTACAAACAGATCAGAACTGTCCAGACTGTGCTCTTCTCTGTGGTTCTTTATCAGAATCAGAATCAGCTTTATTCGCCAAGCATGTTACACACACAAGGAATTTGTTTCCGGCTGTTGTTAACTCTCCACAATTTACAGACAACACAATATACAGACAAAACAACCTAAACAATGTACAAGTTTGTATAATATGGACATGATGGACATAATTATGGACATAAAAACAGGACAGGAAGAATATTAATGACTTTTAAACTTTGGTGATGGACACTTTTGAGAGAATCTTTGACAAATAATTGGATCCTGAACCAAATCAAAGCTCAGCTTTCACTAGAACCCCAGAGAACCAAACTGAAGGTCTCTTATTTTGGACACATTATGAGAAGAAAAAAATCACTTGAGAAGACAGTTCTGCTGGAAGAGTTAAATATAAAAGAGCAGCAACATGGATGGGTACAACCAAATGAATCATGAACAAGGCATTAAGATGCCTGAAATAGAACACAGGATGTTCTGGTGACACACTCTCCATATGGTCACCAGCAGTCAGAATGGACTTCACAGAACTTAATGTTTCGTTTTATGAAAACACAAATGTTATTTCATAGCTCCATCCACAAATTAACTTTTTTGTAGCTCCACCCACAAATATGTTCTTTTGTAGCTGCCCCCAAAAATACAATTAATATTATCCCTGCATGATGCCACCGTAGACCAACTGCTCACCAATGACCAACTACTGTGACCTGCTCCAGATGGCTTACACTACTGCCAACAATTTATATGGACTTTACTGGCTGCTACCATTATTATTATTATTATTATTATTATTATTATTCCTGTATACAACTGTCACCAAATCAGTACACCTGAACACTACAACAGCATCATAGGATTATTTGCTTTATTAAGGTTTTTTCCTTCACCTCTGAGGGCGTTTTCCCTTGCCACTGTCACCGTTGGCTTGCCCACTGGGGATTTGGTGTTGTGTTATTTATAACCCTATAAAGCTGATTTGTGGCATCAGTGCTACAGTATATAAATACATTTGACTTGACTTGACAAATGTGTTATTTCATAGCTCCACCCACAAATGCATTTTTTTTCATGGCTCCACCTACAAATGAGATTTTTTGTACCTACACCCAAAAATGTGTTATTTCACAGCCCCACTTGCAAATGTGTTCTTTTATAGCTCTGCCCATGTACGTGGTCATCAATGCTTCTAAAAATATTTTATTATTTTTTGCTTTCTTTTAGGAGTAAAGAACATTCTTTCATTTTAAAGAAAAACTGTTCTAGGGATGTTCTGAATGTTAATGTTAATTTCTTTTTTTTGACAGTGTGATTTGCACACAATGGAATTTGACATCCACCTTTAACCCACCTGTGCAGTGAAACACACACACTAGTGAACACACAAGGCTGTGAGAACATGTGCCTGAAGTGGTGGGCAGCCCTATCCACAGCACCCAGGGAGCAGTTGGGGTTTTGGTGCCTTGCTCAAGGGTATTTCAGTCATGACCTGCACATGGATCAAACTGGCAACCACAAGACCAGATCCCTAACCACCAGGCCACAACTGAAAAAACGTTGGATTTTTTAATGTTACAGGAACATTGAACATTTGCAGAATAATGTTCCTACAATTAAATATTAGGTGAATATTTTCAGAATTCAAATGTGCTAGCTGGGATTACAGGCACCTTAATTTCTGCATTTTGATTGGAGCGTCCCTTTAAGGGAATAAAACAGTGTGTTCACAGAGACACACACGTCATTGTGCCTATTTGTGTGTGGGTGTAATGAAGCAGTGGACACAACTAGAGGAGGCCGTCAATCAATGTGCAGACACACACACACACACACACACACACACACACACACACACACACACACCTCTTTAAATACACACATCAGCCTGAAAGCAATTTACTCCAAATAAGCCACTGTGACAGACAGCTGTGTGTTCAGTGTCCAGTCTAAGAAACTAAACTGAACCACAACATTTAAAACATGTATAATAGGCCGGTCCAATTCTAGTCCTGTTTACATTCAGTCCAGCACAGTCTGACTTTATGACTAGGACCCTACTATACTCATGGCAAATATAGTTTTGTACAAGAAAAGTGCTCAAAGCTGTTGTTAAATGAAACATGCTAAACTGTTCAGAAGTGTTTTCATGGTCTTATGGACCACAGATCCACAATATGAACCTTTTAAAGTGAATCTTCCCCTCAATTTAATTTACAGTCATAAATAAAAAATTATCATTTAATGAAAAAGTTCAAATGTTTGTTCATAACTTAATAAAAAATAAATTATTATACTTAAATAATTATTTTATACTGATTACACAAAGTGACAATTTTCAGCATTTTTTAGTTTTGATTTTAATCCGTTTGACTTATAGCTGATGAGCTGTTGACCAGTCAGTCACAGTAATATGATGGTCAGTAGTTTTGTGAGCAGCTGCTGGAAAAGTAAATGAGCATCTCCATAAAGCTGGTGAGCAGATGGAAGCATGAAGTGCTCTAAAATCTCCTGGTAGACAACTGTGTTGACTTTGGACTAAACACAGTGCAGCAACAGCAGCAGATGACATGACACCTCAAAGCATCACAGACTGCAGAAACTGCACACTGGACTTCAGACACTTGGATTGTGTGTCTCTCCACTCTTCCTCCAGACTCTAGCAGCTGATTTACTAATGAAATGTAAAAGTGACTTTCATCTGAAAAGAGGACTTTGTACTGAGTAACAGTCCAGTTCTGGTTCTGCTTAGTCCAGGTAAGACACTTGTGATGTTGTCTCTGGTTCAGGAGTGTTGATATTAGAAATGTGACAGTTGTAGTCTGAGAGATTCACTATTTATACTGTTTATAGTCATTTACTCAAACTCACCATCACAGATTATTGTCATCTGAGAGTCTGCATTTATCATTTACATCAGATATAAGACTCACTGATCAACATTAAAACATAAAAGGCTTGAAATGTGTCACTATGAGTAATGAACAGAAATTATATGATACTTTACATTTTTGAACTAAATTATTAACAAAAAATTTTTTTTTTCACCAAAAATTTGTATTTTTGTCATTCTTAAGTGGAATTCTTATCAAATACCCTGGAAAACTGTAAGATGTCAATTAAAGGAGCTCTATAGCATTAGGCCACACCACTTTCATTTTTAAAAATCAGAATATGGCCCTAAATACAGACGTTTGAGCTCTAGATCTATACAAACACAGATAATGACATTGTGTTACAACCACACAAAGGACAGACACACACACACACACACATACAGGACACACAAGGACAGCTGTAATAGACATGACCTCAGAGCACAAACACACAATGGTTGCTAATGCTCAGTCCACACACACACACACACACACACATGCACACACACATTTGTGTTCATGTATTCATGTGAACTAACACACACACACGCTGTGTTTGAACTGTGTTTTATACACTTCATTCTGCTCATCCACTCTCAGCCTGTGGTGCTGATGGGGGGAGCGGGGGGTCTACACTCTAGTTTCCACGGTAACAGAGGAAGAATACTGGCTCTGCATTCCATTTCTCTCTCTATCCTGCACCAACACCATGACACAACTTCTCCAATGCTAAGCTACAACATACTAGATCAAACTTCAATAATGTTGCAATCATAATTAGGGCTGCCATGATTAGTCGACTAGTCACGATTATGTCGGCTGTTAAAATAGTCAAAGACTAATTTAATAGTTGGTGAGTTTTTTTTTTTTTTTTTTTTACTTTGTTTTCCTCTCCAAACTGCTGCAGCACCTTCCACTGCTGCGTCTGCCTTTCTGTCCTTGACGCACATGTGCAGTAGTGGTAACTGGGGTAGGCCGTGGATGACGTCACAGGATCATTTTAAATCATTTTAAGAAAATGAAAGAGAAACGTGTGCAATGCAATATCTGCAAGGCAGAACTTGCCTTCCACGGCAGCACAACTGCGATGCATGAGCACCTGAAAAGGAAGCATATTGTGGCTGATTGTGACAATGATGAAGAGGGACCGTCATCTTAGTAAGCTAAATTGCTAGTTAGCTGCTAAAATTAGCGTAAACAGAGAGTTAACTTGCTACTTACTCATATTGATAACTGTAAAAGTTAACATTAGCAATGACGATTTGATTCATTAGCCTTAGCACACATTCATGTGTTTTCTGTAACGTTAAAACAGTAATGTGTTTGAATAGGAATGCTAATGTTTTCTAACGTTACGTTTCAGTGCTAAAAAAGTACTGAAATCTAATGATGGTTATATAATAGCAGATGCATTCTAGTGTGATAAGCTGTATGTTTTATATTCAATTAACGCATGATCCAATTAGTCGAATAATCTAAAAAAAATAATCAGTGATTAGTCGACTATAAAAAGAATCGTTTGTGGCAGCCCTAATCACAATACAACTACAGAGGCCAGGCTACATCATATCTAGAAACTGCAACACCAAAGCATGTCAACAACTACAGTGGGGGAAAAAGTATTTGGTCAGCCACTGATTGTGCAAGTTCTCCTACTTAGAAAGACGAGAGAGGTCTGTAATTTTCTTCATAGGTACGTGTAACAGATCGCCCGTTCTCCTCTCAAGATGGACTGACACACACGCACACACGTTCACGTCCGCCCTTAGGCCATTTATTCTGGAAAGATATAAGAATTGTTTTTTATTCACTGGTGTGATGACTGTAGATTCGCCAAAGCGGCAGTGTGGAAAACATGAACTGCTCTACCATACACAGATATACATATATACACACCTGCATCAGCAAAATTACAATGCCACAAAGCACACGGAGCCATATACAAAATACTCCACACAACTGCACTGAACAAAATGCAGCTAAACATTTCTAAAATTACATAAAGAAATCTTATCAGTGTGTCTATCACAACACCAATCTACACAGAAGCAATTAATCCCAAGGATGCTTACATATAAAACTAAGAAAAACAGAATAATTGTATATATATATATATATATATATATATATATATATATATATATATATATATATATATAACAATAGAAGAACATACCTGGAAAGATATAAGAATTGTTTTTTATTCACTGGTGTGATGACTGCAGATTCGCCAAAGCTACAAATGAAAATATAAATTTTTATTTTATCATTTATAAAGTAAATTAGTTTTATTATAATATTGCTAACGTTCATAGAAAATGGAGGGAAAATCGGCCAGTACAGCTTAGCTCCACGAGGAACCAGTAATAAGTCAATAAAGTCCAAAATGTGACATAAAACAATCATTCTTCTACAAAAATATGTTAGATGTTTAATATGATAAAACATATGTTTAATATGATAAAACATATTTTATCAAATAGTTTTGACTTAAAACATGTTTTAATACTTATTTTTCTAACCAATGCACGAGACAAACACCGAGCACCTACCGGCAGTGTGAAAAACATGAACTGCTCTAAAAGTACGGTGGCTCAGTGAAAGCAAAACTAAGCTGTCTGCAGTTCATCAGTCACCAAACGAGGGCGCCAAAACACCATTCCAAAGTTCACACTACAGTCATATTAAATATTGAGAGTTGGGCATTTAAGTAGAAGCATGCAGTGGTAGTTTCCTCTCAAACTATTTACTGAAACAAAAGTCAACAACAGTGGTGTGTAAACCCCAACAAACACTGTCAATGTCTCAGTAATGTGTCATGAGCCCTTCAGCATCAATTACAGCTTGACAACATCCCATGCTGTTCAAGTCAACTTATTGTCTGCTGAGACATGGCCTCCCACTCTTCTTGAAGGGCTGCGCTAAGGTCATTGAGGTTCTGGGGTACAGAGTTATGAGCATCTACACGGTGACTCAGCCAATCTCACAGGTTTTCTATGTGATTCAGGTCTGGAGAAAGTGCAGGACACTCCATTTGAGGTACCTCAATCTCCAGCAGCCATTCACTAATGATGTGACCTCGATGAGCTGGAGCATCGTCATCCATGAAGATGAAATGAGGCCTTTGTTGTTCATGCAGAGGCACAATGACTGGATTAATGATGTTATTACAGTAGTCTGGGCTTGTCACTGTACAATTCACACAGTGTAGGCAGGTCTGTATTGACTAGACACACTAACACCACCACCACCAAAGACCCGTCTAGTGACAACAGCGGCTGATGCACAGCGTCTCCTTCACGTCTCCAACATTGTTGACGTCCATTATTTCTGCTCTGCGTGAATCGACCTTCATCAGTGTACAGCACTGAGGCCCACTGGTCCCTCATCCAGCGCAAATGCTCCCTGACCCATGAAGATGATGACACCTGTGTCTGGTGGAGTGGTCAGGTACTCTTGCAGGTCATCTAGCACACAGCCCATGCTGACGTAAACGGTATTTAATGGTCTGATGTGACACTTGGTACCTCTCACATCTCTTAAATGTGCTGGAGTTGTGTGGCATCATCATCCAGTTCTGCAGGGCACTGCTCACAAAGAAGCGGGCATCAGTGTGTGATGTGGACAAAGGACGTCCACTTCTATGCCTTTCTGTGACTCTTCCAGTCTCTCTGTATCTCTGTTACAGCCTGCTGATGACACTCTGTGACACTCTAAGCTCAGTGCTCACTTCTGTCTGAAAACATCCTGTTTGAAGCCTCACAGTGGTGAGGTACTGTTGATCAGGTGTTGCATGTGGTCTTGGTGTGATGATGTCAGAATGTGAACAGCCTGATGAGGAGTTTAAATACCAATTCTAACTGAAGCAGGATGTTAATTGGTGGATTCATGGATCAACCGGCTGTTGTGAATTTTGCAAAAAACATCTGCTCTCTGGGGGTCCTGACCATTGAAGAACAGGATGAAAGGAGGCTAACAAAGTACACAGAGAGACAGATGGACTATAGTCTGTAAATGTAGAACTACAAAGTGCACTTATATGATCAAAGAGTGTAGAAACAAGTAGTTGAACACCCTGCGAATTTGCAAGTTCTCCCACTTAGAAATCATGGAGGGGTCTGAAATTTTTGTCCTAGGTGCATGTCCACTGTGAGAGACATAATCTAAAAGAAAACATCCGGAAATCACAATGTATGATTTTTTAATAATTTATTGTGTGTTACTGCTGCAAATAAGTATTTGAACACATGTGAAAATCAATGTTAATATTTGGTACAATAGCCTTTACAGAGGTCAAACGTTTACTGTAGTTTTTCACCAGGTTTGCACTCACTGCAGCAGGGATTGTGGCCCATTCCTCCACACAGATCTTCTCCAGATCAGCCAGGTTTCTGGATTGTCACTGAGAAACACAAAGTTTGAGCTCCCTCCAAAGATTTTTTATAGGATTTATGTCTGGAGACTGGCTAGACCACTCCAGAACCTTGATATGCTTCTTACGGAGCCACTCCTTGGTTATCCTGGCTGTGTGCATTGGGTCATTGTCATGTTGGAAGACGCAGCCATGACCCATTTTCAATGCTCTGACTGAGGGAAGGAGGTTGTTCCCCAAAATCTCACAATACATGGCCCCAGTCATCCTCTTCTTAATACAGTGCAGTCGTCCAGTCCCATGTGCAGAAAAACACCCCCAAAACATGATGCTTCCACCCCTATGCTTCACAGTAGGGATGGTGTTTTCGGGATACTACTCATCATTCTTCATCCTCCAAACACGGCGAGTGGAATTAAGACCAAAAAGTTATATTTTGGTCTCATCTGACCACAGCACTTGCTCCTATGACTCCTCTGGATCATCCAAATGGTCATGGGCAAACTTAAGATGGGCCTGGATGTGTGATGATTTAAGTAGGGGAACCTTCCTTGCCATGCATGACTTTAAACCATGACATCTTAGTTTATTAGCCACAGTAACCTTGGAAACAGTGGTGCCAGCTCTCTTCAGGTCATTGACCAGCACCTCCTGTGTAGTTCTGGGCTGATTTCTTACCTTTCTTAGGATCACTGATACACCACGTGGTGAGATCTTGCATGAAGCCCCAGTCTGAGGGAGATTGACAATCATGTTTAGCTTCTTCCATTTTCTAATAATTGCTCCAACAGTTTATCTTTTTTCACCAAGCTGCTTGGCAATTGCCCCATAGCCCTTTCCAGCCTTGTGGAGGTTTACAATCTTGTCTCGGTGTCTTTGGACAGTTCTTTGGTCTTAGCCATGTTAGTAGTTGGGAGTCTTACTGATGTGTGGGGTGGGCAGGTGTCTTTATGCAGCTAACGACCTCAAACAGGTGCTTCACATTTAGAATAATAAGTGGAGTGGAGGTGGACTTTTTAGAGGCAGACTAACAAGTCTTTGAGGGCCAGAATGTTTGCTGATTGGCAGGTGTTCAAATACTTATTTGCAGCAGTAACACACAAATAAATTATTAAAAAATCATACATTGTGATTTCCGGTTTTTTTCTTTTAGATTATGTCTCTCACAGTGGACATGCACCTAAGATGAAAATTTCAGACTCGTCCATGATTTCTAAGTGGGAGAACTTGCAAATTCGCAGGGTGTTCAAATACTTATTTTCCTCACTGTACATAAAACAGAGTATATCTGTAGACATAACATTACATGCATATAACCTTGTAAACTTCTGTGCTACTTCACAAGTGAGCACTGATGTCTGAAAAAAGGAGCTTTCATCTTAGTGGGTTTCCATCTATGGAAAAATACTCAGAGCATATCAAACACTGGTTTGGTGCTTGCAAAGATGGATGTTGTTATAGAGCATCAGGACATCAACATAATTCCCCAAAAAGCTGTTTAAGTGGCAGTAAACACGGTGCCAGAGTTTCAGAAAGATAAACTGCAAAATAAAACTCCAGGCTGCTGAAAAGAGACGCTTCATCACTCTCAAGCACAGCTGCCTCCCCAACCGATACAAAGAGACTGAATATATTATCTGCCATTGATCAAAGAGTGATCACTCAAGCTGTGATTGATCAAAGAGTGATCATTCTAGCATGTGAGCAATACTGCAGAATTGCCTGTGTCACAGTGGATGGATTGGAGTGAACAACTGAGTTATAGGATTTACTGCTGTATGGGTTTATGATATACAGTATAATGTATTTAGAGGATGAAATTTGCAGATTGTTGTTGAAAGAAGACAACAGTAGACAGTGCTTGGCAATGCCAAGCTTTTTTGAGATGTGTTGCTGCCATGAAATTCTAAATGAGTTAATATTTTCAATGAAACATTAAAATTTCCCACTTTCAGTATCTGATATGTGTTCTGTGCTCTACTGTAGATAAAATATGAGTCTTTGAGATTCACAAATCATTGCATTCTTTTTTCATTTACAGTTTACATTTGACACATTTACACATTACATTTTATAGTGTGGGGTTGAGTTTGGGATATATATAGTGTGGGATTGAGTTTGAGTTGTATATTGTGTGGGATTGAGTTTGGGATGTATATAGTGTGGGACTGAGTTTGGGATGTATATAGTATAGGCTTGAGTTTGAGTTGTATATTGTGTGGGATTGAGTTTGTGATGTATATAGTGTGGGATTGAATTTGACATGTATATAGTATGGGATTGAGTTTGATTTGTATATAGTGTGTAATTGAGTTTGGGATGTATATAGTATAGGATTAAGTTTGAGTTTTATATAGTATGTGATTGAGTTTGAGTTGTATATTGTGTGGAATTGAGTTTGGGATGTATATCATGTGGAATTCAGTTTGGGATGTATATGGGATTGAGTTTGGGATCTGTAGAGGATGGATTTCTGTCAAATTTAGCAGAGTGGGTGTGAGCCTCTCAACTTGTGCTAACCTTGAAAAGAACGCTCTGAACCTGTGTGTTTCATTTTACCATCAATCAATACACAAACACACTTTAACTCCTATACAAACACACACACACACACACACACACACACACACACACACACACACACACACACACACACACACACACTAGCATCACTGGCAAAAACAAAATTAAATCTTGTGAAGGCTGCATTTATAGTCCCACGGCAATATTTGAACTTCCTGTGAGTGATGAAAGAAGCGACTCAGCAAGTTCAACACACTGAGCTACACTTCTGCAGTTATATCTGTATGCAAGATCCTTGTATTAATGTCTTTGTGGAGACTAAATTTCCTCATAATGAAGAACTGAGCTTATTGATGTTGAGGTCATGTTGAAATTACTGAGCTGTAAATTAGATTGGATTAGAAAATGGATTAGATTACTGATGTTAAGGTTAGTGTGTGTGTGTGTGTGTGTGTGTGTGTGTGTGTGTGTGTGTGTGTGTTTGTGTGAGTGTGAGAGAGAGAGAGAGAGAGAGAGAGAGAGAGAGAGAAAGGCAAAAATAGCGAGATGTTTATCTGTATTGAGTGCACAATTACCTGCAGAAGCAGTAAATGTTTGCATGTTTGTGTTAGTGTATTAGCATAAGAGTCTCTTACATGAACAAATGAAATGAGGTCTCTCTCTCTCGCACGCGCGCACACACACACACACACACACACACACACACACACAAATGGGTGCTCCTCTGTGTTTTGTAGTGTTCATCTGTTTTAATTATGAATGAAGGCAAATGAAACCATTTCTGCAGATTAAATTTCATAAAGCTGCACTCAATTCATTACAAACCAAACACAATCTCATTTAATTTACAATTAAAGTCACATAAACAGACTATTTATGCTACAAACACCAGCCTGCCTCTCTCTCTCTATCTCTATTTTTCTTTCTTTTTCTATCTCTCTGTCTCTCTCTGTCTCTCTCTCTCTCTTTCTCTCTCTCTCTCTCTCTCTTTCTCTCTTTCTCTCTCTCTCTCTTTCTCTCTCTCTCTCTCTCTCTCTCTCTCTCTCTCTCTCTCTCTCTCTCTCTGTCTCATTCTTTATCTCTCTCTCTCCATCTATCTCTGCCTTGCCCCCTCACTTCACAGTAATGAGAAAGATGATTAAGATGAAGACACATACATATGCAGAACATTTATGCTGTACATGTAATTATTACTAGATTAATAAACAATAACAAACATGATTAATTACTTTTAATCATATTCATACAAAAACATATTGCAAAAATATCTATCATGACTTGACTCAGACACTCAAGACATCAGTCAGACATTCACTTCAGACTTAACTCAACTCAGACTTTCATCTCATACTAAAGACTTGACTCAGATTTTCATCTCAAATACAAGACTTGACTCAGACTTACATCTCATTCTCAAAACTTGAGTCAGACTTTCAACTCAAATACAAGACTTGACTTAGACTTTCACCTCAAATACAAAGCTGGATGCAGACTTTCACCTTATACTTAATACTCAACTCAGACATTCACCTTAGACTCAAAACTTGATACTGATTTTCACCTCAGATTTAACACTCAACTCAGATTTTCATCTCATACTCAAGACCTGACTCAGACTTACACTTCATACTCAAAACTTGACTCAGACATTCACCTCAAATACAAGACTTGACTCAAACATTCACCTCAGACTTAAGACATAACTCAGACTTTCATCTCATACTCAAGGCTTGACTCAGATTTTTATCTCAAATACAAGACTTAACTCAGACCATCATCTCAGACTTAAGACTCAACTCAGACTTTCACCTCAAACTTAAGATTCAACTCAGGCTTTCATCTCAGATTTAACACTCAACTCAGATTTTCATCTCATACTCAAAACTTGACTCAGACATTCACCTCAAATACAAGACTTGACTCAAAACATTCACCTCAGACTTAAGACTCAACTCAGACTTTCACCTCAGACTTAAGATTCAACTCAGACTTTCATCTCAGATTTAAGACTCAACTCAGACTTTCACCTCATACTCAAAACGTGACTCAGACCTCAGCTCTCTATCACTCTTTCACTCTATCACTTTCTCTATATATCACTCTCTCCATCACCCCCCTCTCTATCACTCTCTCTCTCTTTCATTCCATCTGATCCCCCCATTACTCTATTACATTCTAAATCAGCACTTCACTCTCTCTCTCTCTGTAAAACATTTAACACCTGCAGACACTAAACCGCTAAAGAGAGGAGAAATCCAATAAAGAGAGAGAGAGGGAAGGAAGAGGAGGTGAAGAGAGACAATCTAACACTTTAATGTTTCGCTAAGATCGTGGTCGTCTTTGTCTCCATGGCAACCTGGGCAAAGCTTGCACGATGACTTTCTTGCAGGGAGATTTTTTTTACTGAAGGGGAAATTAAACCCAAACGCAAAAGCAAACATTTATCAGAGCACATGTTAAATATTCTTCTGGATTCAAGCGATAGTTCAGTCAAACATTTCATTTATACATTAGACCTCTTAGCCTGAATGTAGTTGATCAGCCAAGAATGTAGTTTTGCAGTCAGACCCAATACAAATCAAAACATCTCATTCATTTATTCCAGACACCAACATTACATGGAGACTCAAATGAGACTTCAGCTTAAGTTGCAGATCTGCTGCTCCGAAATTCCTCCTGAGAAAATAAACTCTCATATGTGTATCCTCTTGAAGTACAGGTCTCTATAAAGTCATAGCCTTTTTGTAGAAACCTGAAACAGGAAATGTTCCAGGTGACATGCCAAATTCTGAACCATTCACCACATTTCTATGAAAATAAATCAGTTCCTGAACCTTGAAACATTTGTTACCAGCTGAAACCCAAAAACAGTTCATGGTGTTCCATTTGCTTTTTAAAGCAAACAACAGTGAATATATTTAATAGTAATGAAGATCTGGTGGTGAAATTAAATTAAATAAACCTCGGTTTGTGTGAAAGATGGATATGTACAATTACAGGGCAGTTAGATGGGTGTTCATTTCTGATGATTAATAACTATGGCTGTAGGAGTAGAGGCCGGCACCCACCCAGCCATCTCCATATAATATATAATGTATAACGTATCAGTGTGTCAGGATGGAGAATCGGTCAGTCAGACTCAGAAACTCCAACTCCCAACAACCAATGTGGAGAAGGCGCGCCCAGTCGTCCAATCAGAACGCTCAGCGACAGGTCCAAAAGTTGTGCTCGCTGGAGTACTGAGCACGCACACCTGAAGCTCATTTCACAGACTATTTATAAGCTTCTTGGTTAGAGGCAAAGTATTGCCACTTTTCCAGTGCCTTACCGAGCGTTTTTCATAATCTATAGTTCTCTCTTTGGTATTTTGACCCTTAGCCTTCGTTTTTTGACTTTTGATCTTGTCTTAGCCCTTTTGATCTGTGTTTGCCTGATTTGTTTTTGACTTTGGCCTGGTTTGGATGTGTTTTGTTTTGTGGACTTTGTATCTATGTTGTGCATCCTGATTCAGCTGTTTTGTGTAATCTCAACAGTTTCTTATTTACACAAATTCAGTAAATTCTCTTTATTTTTATCCGCGAGTGTCTGTTTTCCTGACTTTGCATGTTTCTGGTGAATTATTTTGTCAAGAACTGGTCAGACAGCGGATTCGGATCCTATGCAGAAAGCCGTCTCATCACAAGGTCAGTTATTGGTCCAACACCAGCAAATGTTGCATGAGATGTCTCAGAATTTGAATAAACTGGCACAAACCGTAACTGAACAACAGGGTCAATTAGCTATACTTTGTTCCAATATACAGAAGCTTACTGATACTGATTCCATGCAAAATTCTGCCAATTTAGCCTCCTTACCAGCTCAAGCAGGACCTACAGTGATGTTACATTATCAACCTTTGTTTAGAGCTATTCAACCCGCGAAGTTTGAAGGATCATCGTATAAGTGTGCTGGTTTTTTGAAGCAGTGTGACATATATATGTCAAATTCACCTTCTCAGTCTGAGATGGCAAAAATTCGCTTGGTGGCATACCTTTTGACAGGTAAGGCTCTTGAATGGGCAACTGCAGTATAGCCTCGCATATCATAGCTCTCATATCAGACATTTATAACTGAATTTAAGACAGTTTTTGCCCATCCTCATTAAAACAAAACCAGCTGTGAATTATTGCCTAAACTCAAACAAGGGTGCCACTCAGTGGTGGATTATTTGGTGGAATTTTGTACTCTAGCTGCTGCCAATGGGTGGAATGAAACTGCACTCATTGTGATGTTCTGACTTGGACTGAATGATATTCTATCTGAATTAGCATGTAGAGATGACTCACTAACCTGGAACAACTCCTTAATTTGGCCATATGTATTGATAATCTCTTTAGTGATCGCAAACTATGCCAATGCCTTTCTTTGAGACACTCTCCAGCCACAGTTCCCTCTGTAAAGGACATTGCTGAACACATGCAGTGTGATTTGTCTCACCTGTCACCAGAAGAAAAGACACAGAGAAGAAATGAAGGGTTATGCCTCTACTGTGCCTCCGCGAATCATCTGGTGAGAGACTGCAAGTGGTGACCCCACAATGTCCAGGCTCAAACAGAGGGAAAGCACACGGAATATTCACTGTGTGCTAATGTGGTGAGACTCCCAACTCTTAATATGATTTCTAAGTCCTATTGCATTTAAGTACTATTTACTGCCCTAATGGTAAATTTGTTGTTTCAGCACTGATGGACTCTGGAGCAGAGGAAAATAGGAGTTAGTACACCGCCACAACATACAGACTGAAGAGTTGCCTGTCCCATTTCGGCTCAGCACATTGGATGGCGGCCCACTGGGATCAGTAAGAATCACGCACCGCACAAAACCCCTCCAAGTTCAAATTAGTGCGCTACATTTCGAGGTTTTATCATTTTTAGTCTTAGGATCATCTACCTATCCCTTGATTTTAGGGCTCCCCTGGCTAGAGTTCCACAACCCTGTAATTGATTGGGGAGACTGTAGAGAACTGTAGAGGACTGTAGAGAACATTGTGTACAACAGCCACACCTAAAGTTTCACTCCACGTCTATCGAGAGCCACAACCCAGACACTTTAGAGAATATACCCCTGGAGTATAATGACTTCCGAGAAGTATTTAGTGAAAAGAAAGCCACCACACTGCCCCCTCCTCGCTCTTATGACTGCGCCATAGAGCTCTTGGACACACAAAACTTTCCTAAAGCCAGGGCCTATCCTCTCACTCAAGAGGAGGAGAAAGCCATGAACATGTACATTCAGGAAGTATTAGACCAGGGCTTTATTCGGCATTCTACCTCTCCTATGGCTTCTGGATATTTTTTTGTGAAAAAGAAGGGCGGTGGCTTGCGCCCTTGCATAGACTATCGTGCGCTTAATCAAATCTGTAAAAAGTACGCCTACCCTCTTCACACAACGTATTCACACAAACACACACGCACACACACGAGCCAAGGCGAGCGAGTGCCGAGGCTGAATCAAGCCATGCGGCCGAGGCTGAATACCAAAACAAAACTCGCCCTTCGACATGCTCCCTAGCCCCTACACACTAGCCCTCCCGACTCTCATTTACATCACATTACCTCTCAAATGGCTCACAAGAAGGTTTTTTTTCTGCAAACCTGGGAAATGCAGTGTTAACCACCTATTAGGCAATCAGTTCTACATTAAAGCTGAGAAGTGTCAATTTCATGTTGAGAGAATCTCCTTTTTGGGTTTCACTATCAGTGCTGGGGGTGTTACTATGGATGACAAGAAAATAGAAGCAGTGCTGAATTGGCCCCGACCCACCAATGTGAGAGAATTACAGCAGTTTTTGGGATTCGCTAACTTTTATAGGAGATTTATCTGGAACTATGGTTCCATTGCAGCACCTCTAACTTCTCTGACCAAAATGTCTCCTAAAGATTTTGACTGGTCTCGTTTTTACTTTTAATAACCTCAAATCTGTGTTCACCTCAACTCCCGTATTACGCCAACCCGACCCTTAAAAAACATTTATAGTAGAAGTAGATGCCTCTCAGGTTGGGGTGGGTGCTGTGCTATCTCAAAGATCTGGAGACCCACCGAAAATGCACCCAGTAGCTTTCTATTCTCATAAACTTACGCCGGCCGAGTAGAATTATACTGTTGGAGATCGTGAGCTTTTGGCTATAAAGCTAGCTTTTGAAGAATGGCGACACTGGTTAGAGGGGACTCAGCACCACGTTCATGTTCTCACAGATCACAGAAATTTGGAATATCTTAAGACAGCCAAGTGCTTAAATCCTCATCAAGCGCGCTGGGCTCTTTTCTTTGCTTGCTTTGACTTTAAAGTGTCATACCGGCCTGGATCTCAGAATACTAAAGCCGACTTTGTATCTTCCTGTCCCATATGCGCTAAATGCAAAATCCCCAAGACTCTCCCCGCCGGTAAACTCATGCCTCTGCCCATACCTAATCGCCCTTGGTCTCACATTGCTATAGACTACATGACAGATTTACCTCAGTCGGAGGGCTACACCACTATCATAACAGTAGTAGACCAGTTTTCCAGAGCAGTAAAATTCGTCCCCTTTGAGAACATCCCCACAGCATTCCAGATGGCAGAAGCCCCGTTTCAAAATGTGTTCAGAAACTTTGGCATACCCAAAGATGTACTTTCTGATCGAGTCCCCCAGTTTACATCTCATGTGTGGAGTTTGTTTTTTGAACATCTAGGGGTTAACGTCAAACGGCCAATGTGAGCGTACTAACCAGGAGCTGGCTAAATTTCTAAGACTTTACTGTCACAAAAACCCTCAGGATTGGTCTCAGTTCTTAATCTGTGCTGAAATGGCCAAGAACTCATTAATCTCCAGTGCTACGGGCATAACACCTTTTCAGTGTGTGTTAGGTTTCCAACCTACTGTAGCACCTTGGACAGCAGCCAGAGGGGAGGTATCGGCAGTGGACGAGTGGATGCAGAGGAGCAAGAAGATTTGGGAGGAGACACATCAAAGAATCGAGGAGGTTCTGAAGAAAAACAAAAACTTTGCTGACCGTCATCATGGTGGAACACCTTTCTACCAACCAGGGCACCATGTATGGTTATCTACAAGAGACTTGAAGGGACGTAACAAACTAAATTCAAAGTTTATTGGACCTTTTCTAGTTCTTAAGAAAGTCAATGATGTAGCTTATAAATTGCGTCTTCCTCCTAGGTACAGAATTTCTAACATGTTTCATGTCTCTCTTTTGAAGCCTGTGGTTCCTAGTTCCCTGGAGGAGGAGATCTCGGGTGACGTCAGCCCCCTCTCCACTGAGGGCCTTGAACCTCTATTTATGAACTATTTACCCTGTGCGCACTTTGCTGGATTCCCGTTACTGAGGTGGGACACTCCAATATCTGGTGGATTTGGAAAATTATGGTCTGGAGAAACAGTGCTGGGTCCCTGCATCTGACGTTCTCAATCCAGCCATGGTAGCAGATTATCACAATACTCACCTGGACCGTCCGGCTCCTCACCCGAGGGGTTGTCCTAGGGGCCGTTCCGTTTCCATCCCTCCTCGTCATTGTAGCCTCTCCTCCTGATCCGGGTTGGGGGTTTCGGGGAGGGGAATGATGTCAGGATGGAGAATCTGTCTGTCAGACTCAGAAACTCCAACTCCCAACAACCAGCGTGGAGAAGACGCACCCAGTCTTCCAATCAGCGACAGGTCCAAAGGTTGCGCTCGCCGGAGTGCTGAGTGTGCACACCTGAAGCTCATTTCATAGACTCTTTATGAGCTTCTCTCAG